>JASAND010009226.1:0-14869 GCA_030248195.1 Trissonchulus latispiculum | reverse complement strand
TGCCGACGATTTCAGGCAAGAGTCACCAAAATACTGAGCGTTTGTCAAATTGAGTAATTCTTGAATAATTTCATCATTTAAGAGTGTGCGCTAACTTCACAAAATGTCTATCTTTAGTGCACGCTATCTTCACAATGGCATTTCAACAATTGTGCGAAACCCCTGCCCCACCACAAGTAATCGGATTGTAGCGGTAATTTAGATGCTGAACAAGGCTTAACAAATCAAAAGCCGTATCACAAATGTAAATTTTATCAACCTTTATGAGCGGAATCGAAAGGTAGAAATAACAGCAGCACGGCCAACAAGAAGACCAAAATTATGGTTTGGTACTGAAGAATACGAAGTGAAATATAAATTTAAATTAAAAAGTATTTTAAGTTGAATTATGATAAGATCGTATCCGTTAGGACATTCTTGATTATCTGTACCATGTCGTGCTGTTAATGACTATGAAGAAGCCTTCCACTCAGTCTAGGTAATACCACATTATTTCATTTGGTGCCGACCGGCGGGTTTTGGGTCAGTTTGCGAACAACAAGTTCCTTAACTGAACCGTTGACTGACTTATCATTTTGAATAATGCCTAGACGACGACAAATAGTCCGATCCAATGACACTGTATCCCAATCATCTTCACCTTCCCCTCAAGACGATCCACCCTCCGCTCTCAACCTGCATCAGTTTCTTCAAGCCCAGACTGACAGAGGAGAACGTCAGAGACAAATTCAGCACGAAAGAGATGAGCTGTTTCTGAGGAAGTTGCAGGAAACACAAGAAGCTGCCAGTCAAAGACAGGAAGACATTCTAATGATGGCTCAGCAGCAAGCATTATTGGTGCCAGTACTACAAAGACAAGCTATCAAGTGCAAGAAAGAAATCCCGCTCCTAATACTGTCCAACCTCTGCCCAACGTCACTGCCCCCCTTCTTTCTCACGCAGCTTTCCACAGGAACGAGGAGAGAGATAGCATAGAGTTTGACGATTGGATCAGCCACGTGCGATACTATGCAAGAAAGATTGGACAACCGGAACTAGCGGTTCTAGGCAGGGTAATTAAAACTGTAAAACAGTCACCAGGGAACAGGCGTTGAAGCAGGCTAAAAGTTTTCCCAGCGCTCCAAGTGTTGCATTAAGTTAGGAGGGGGAAAGAGTTAAGGGTAGTGGCATTGGTTTGGGTATTCCAGAGCAACCCAATTCAAAGTCGAAACAGTCGATAACATGTTTTAGTTGTGATTGTGAAAAAGCATTATTTTTCAGAATGCAAGTCTAAAAGCAGAGAGGAAGTATTCAAAAAGAAGCCGATGGGTAAACTGCCCAGCATAGTAGCTCAGCAAATGCTGAGTGTAGTTTCTTCTCATAGAGGCGACCTAAGCTGTCCGATGTAGGGCTTGCACTGAATTTGCGAGGTTGTGTTTTCAACGGGGCTGTCGTAGTGGATACGAGAGAGGATATGAGCTGTATGCTGCATTGGTTGGAGTAGAACCTCTGAGATAGCGGTATTGCTCAAGAGTGTTCACGGGGTCAAGGTGGTTGGTGTCCGAAGTGTTCGAAGGTGTACGAAGAACCAGAGACTGTGGATGAGCTGGCTGGTGTATCTTTGATTGCGGACGCCAAACATCACTTCAAGCCAGAAGCAGAAATTGTTGAAACTGCTCAACGAATACTCTCATGTGTTTTCTTCAATAAAAAAGATGTAAGATGTCATTGGAAAGGCGGAAGTCGTAATGCATACAATAGAAACCACATGCGAACCAATCAAGCAGAAAACCACTTCGATGTTTCAGAGCACGCGCTGCGCGTGGAAAAAGAGGAAGGTGCTAAGATAGTTGAGAAAGGGGTCATCAAGGAGTCGAAGTCTCTGTGGGCGAGCCCGGTGGTTCTAGTGGTGAGGAAAGACGGGTTAATATAGTTCTGTATTAATTACCGTCGGATAAAAAAGGCGCCCCTTCAAGGCTGATTTTCCGATGCTAGAGTGATGACCAGCTGAGATTGGGTAGAAAAGACAAGTATTTTACTACTCTAGATAGTATATCTGGGTATTGGCAGATTCTCCTTATTCTCCTTGATGAGCAGTCCATACTGAAAACAGCTGTTGCTGCGGCTACAGGCCTTGACGAGCTCCTAGTCATGCCTTTCGGGATGGCAAACGCGGGCGCTACCTTCCACAGGCATACCTCCTATGTTCTGGAATTACCGGCTTTCGCCGAAGCGTACATAGATGACATTATCGTGGCGAGTGAGACCTTTGGTGATCACTTGAGTCACCTTAGTCACATTCTGGGCAGGCTCCGAAATAACCACCTGCTTGTAAAGGTGTCATAGTGTATTTGCTGCAAAGCGAGTTACTTTCATGGGCTTAGACCTGGGTGTATGTATGGTCTTTCCATTGCGAAAACGCGTTGAGTGCCTGGTTGTCTGAAAGCCACCACGAGACTTGACACAGCTGCGAATATTTCTCGGAGCAATGGGGTATTGCCGGAGATTTATTCGCAACATTTCTCAAATGGCTGAACCACTGAATCGACTGACCCGCAAAGAAGTATCATATTGCTGGACGGAAGTAGAACAGCAAACTATTGAATGCCTACAAACAGCTATCACCAGATCAGTAGTAGGGATTGGCAGCGGTGGTTGCCACAAGGCTCCAGTATACTTTAGTGAAGCCAAAACTGAGCGGTTATTATGGTATCCGACGTCCCTCATAGGGGAATACCGCTATTAATATTAGTTTTTTGCTATAAAAACGTAAATTTAGCTAATTTTTATTACATTTTCGCTCGAAAAACAGAAATTTGAATAATGACAATTTGAAATGATAATACAAGAATTGTCGTTGTTAAAGAAGGGACTTTACTATTTCACCACTATTGTTGTTTTCTGTCCAGTCGGAATTTGTAAGCAATAAAATGAAAGAAAAAGGACTGAAAACTTTGGTGATTTATTTAGGACATGTTAAATATAATAGAAATTGTAAAAACTTGTACGGCTGAGTTCTAAACGATCAAGTAATTAAATGTCGAGTCAGGCATTCTGTAAACTTATCCATAAATTATATCGCAGTTTGATTCACAAAAATAAGTCATAGCATCACTGAGATTTCCGTGAAATAAATTTACAGCATATGAAGATTCAAAGCATCAATGAGCAATGATGACACGTTTTTGGTTAATTCTGTTTTCCATATTTTCCACCATTTACTAGTTTCATGAAAGAAAAACGTTTTAAACACCCCTTACAAAATTACTACTCAACCAAACTGGCCCATGTCAAGATAAAAGTTAGAACCCCCAGAACCCCCATCAGAAAAAAATGTTCTCAATTTTTTTCATGCGTTTGTATCCAGCACTCGGTGACTATGCTACGAGACTACGTTGCGGATCTATTCTATCTGAAATTTTACGTCACGATATATTTATATTGTGTTTATTTGTATCTTAGTCATCAAATATGTGGCATATAACTGGGATGTACTTGGGGGGGTCTTCCTGGCTTCTCTCCCAAATTTAGACTGAAAAATCTGAAAAGCTTGTAGAAATAACATTCCATGTGCACAATATGGGTGCCAATCTGATGCTGACGACAAGATGAACAAGATCGCAATATATATACGTTCAGGCAACGAACCCACTTTTCAAAATCCCCGCACTCCCTAACCCTCAGAACCTCCAGCAAACACTTAAAACTAGATAGTAGAGGATCAAATCTCCTGAAAAATTTTCAGAACCCCCAGAACCCCAAGAACCCCCATCAAAAATTTGAAACTGAATATATGTTGTTACGGATCAAATCTCATCAAAAAGTTAAGAACCCCCAAGAACCCCCAGAACCCCCATCAAAAAATGAAACTACACATAGTTATAGATCTAATCTCTACAAAACATTAAGAACCCCAGAACCCCAAGAACCCCCATGAAAATAAAAGGTCCAAGAAAAACAATTAGTAGATCAGAACGTATCAAAAAGTGACTTTTATCTTGACATGGGCCATTTCGGTTTTTCCTTGCCCATACTTATGCAAATACAATAATTACATCATTTACACAATCTTTTAGGACTAGATTAACAAACGTTCATACATGGGCTTGGGGCTTATCCCGACTAGTGTGCTCTTGTTGAGCGAGACTTTTGTATTACATGAACATTTGCGTGCAAAGTTTACTGAAATCATGCACGTGTTAACACAGCGCTGTAGTTTCTCAAAGTTGGCATACTAGCAGAATTAGCCAGAAGTATCACAAAAAACTGCAGAGCTAAAGCTAATTTTGTTCAAATTTTATGGAAAAAGGAAAGTAGTTAAAGGTTATGCGAAACGAAGCCATAAAATTTTTTTTACATTTGAGTGCAAAACTTTAATCTTTAAGGCCTCGGTTGACTCACTTCAGACTTACCTCTGACCCGCGGGTCACACGTGCAGACCCGCGCGTACCAGTGACCTGCTTCAAGCTCTGTGGAAATCAATTCGGTGTTTGAAAATAAATAAAACAGCAAGCACGAAATATCGAGGCCGAAACCTAGCGATCACCAATACTGCTGCAACTGCCGATACATTGTTATTTCAAATGAAACTGAAAAGTGCGGAGGCTGACATGTTTTTAAGACAAATTTGCATTTTAACTGCGGTAGCCGCGCTCTCATTTAACCGCGGTCACCATCAAAAATAAGCGGTACAAACGCGCGCCAACCTTCCCCAAAAAGCGCAGTAGGCTGTAATGAATATTCGCTACCAGTACCACTGTTCCCTAATCAGCAGAACTCAATCAAATAGATGATCCTGAATCTGAATTTGACGAAGAAACGGATGCGGGTGGTCCTGCAGTTGGGGTCTGTTTTCTACCAAAACGTTGGTGGTAATTCTCGCTTGGTTGTGGTGCAGTCCATAAGGAGAATGTTAACAAAGAATAGTACTAATTATTAGCTCAACTATTGAACAGTTGAAAAGGAGGCGTTTACCTTAGTTTGGACGCTGAAGGCCTTCAGCAGAGTCCTGGGCATCTTTCTAACAAGCAAATCTGCGTTTCCACCCATCATAAGACGATCCCCGGATTGCCAGATGGATGAAGACTGTGCATCGCTGAACGTCGGCATAGGACAACTCAACCACTTGGCAGACTCTCTGTCCCGGATGACTGCGTGCATTGGGCTGAATTTGAATATTTTGAATCAGAGCATACAAAGATGGGCTTGACACAAGTTGGGACTCTGTGGTATCCCCAGGGCTGCTTGTACCGAACAGACTCCGGAGCAACTTGTGGAAGAAACGCACGGTGGAAGTGAAGGCGGTCATTTCGGTTGGAATACTGTCCTCTATGTTTTGAGAAATGGCTATATTGGCTATATTTCTGGAAATGGATGCCGAACTACGTCCAAAGCTGGGTTACCGGGTGCGGAACTTACCGAAGCCGGAATCCCGGTCAAACAGCAATCCCCTAACTAGCTCCAATTTGGACAGATGGTCCAGGGATCTAGTCGCAGCGAATATTGCGTTTTTGCCTAAAAGCAAGAACGGAAATAGATATGCGTTGGCTGTGATTGATTATTTCTCGAAGCTCTGTCAAGCATATATCCTGGAAGATCTTTGAAGCAGTTTATCATGGTAGCGGACATTCCTTCAAAAATTCTCACGGGGAAAGGTCGATGTTTTACGTCAAAAAAGTTCAAACGGTTCTGCAATGATAAGCAAATTCAGCTGATCCATATCACACCTACTCGTCCCATGGGCAACGGCTACCGAGAAGCTATTCCCCATCCTTGTAGACATTCTAGCAAAGAAATCCATCCGAGATCCAATGATGATTGCCTTGAGGATCTGTGATTATTTGGAATCTCCTCATTCATCTACGTTGGATCCCCAAGGGAAATTGTACTTATGAAAGATGCAAAAATCTTGCAAGAGGTCAAGGAAAGCTAAATGCGCAACAGCTGTCACGTAAGCAAATTGATTACAAGAATAAAGCCTGACCAAAATTGTTGGAGCCAAGTACTGTCTACGTCTACGATATGAGCAATAGAAAAGGTTAGTAAACTAGCCTGTCCTTGGGTAGGCCAAGACACTGTGGAAGATGTTTACACCGACAACGGCATGTGTGTCTAGAGAGACGGACGTAGCAAAGGACACTCACGGAATAACATTGTCAAGTCGAAGCCACGAGAATGTGGCTCTCCGTAAAGGGGGAGCAATGAAGAATCCGAAGAAAAATATAAATTTAAAAAGAATATTCTAAGTTGTATTGAGATCCAATCCATTAGGACATTCGTGACTATCTCTACAATGTGCTGTTTATGACTAATAAGAAGCCTTCCATTCAGCCTAATGCGAAACTATTTTTTGCATTACATTGAATAAAATTATAGTTGTAATTTGTATCACATTAGTAAGGGTGTTTGGACATTAGTAATCATTAGTAACCAACTTTTTACAGGAAGCCTACATTTTTCGAGATCACAGTTGGACCTAGAGAAAGCTGCCGGTTTGCATGATTCCACCACGTAGTCCAAACTTAAGCAACACAGAATAGCTAGGAAAGCCAACATCGCAAGCCCAAGTCACAGTTTGTATTAGTATTCGCCATCTTTCCTATCCATTTTAGACGATTTCAGAAAAAATGTCCGAGCTAAGTGTCTAACTTTCCATAATTTTGACTGTCGTTCAAACCATTTGCTGACATAAAAATCCCATTTGCGAGACTAGTTTAACTTTTAATAATACCAACGAAAGTTGTTAGCCTTTTCTGGTTCTTTGGACCTGTGCGAACCAAAAATAGGTTCTTTTCAGTTCAGTTGTAATCAAAAGCTGGCTAGTAGGTCTAACAAAAGGATGGAACTATAAAAGGAATATCTTGATTTCATCCTACTGATTTTATTTGGATACCACTGTGTGCTGCCAAGAAAAGTGCTGAACAGAACAAATAGTATAAATTGTGAAACTTGCTTCTAGAGGTCAACTCTAGGGATATGTGACCACAAGTTACGGTACACTAGTTATCTGTGCAGCATTGGAAACTGTATAATTTTCGACCACATTTGAGATATTGTTTATTTGATCAAAGCTGATATTCAGCTTGTGAGTATATTGAAACACGACAACACATTTCCCTACCTTTGAAACATTCATTAGTTTGTTCCAGGCAAAGGCAAATGTAATGGAGAGGCCTGGGAGTTTAACCACAGAACCAACTTCACTATTAGGGCTGGCGCAATGTAACACGAACCCTGACTGCTAAGGAGATTTCTGTCCAGGCGACTCCCTTTTATACTCGGACGAACCTCACCAGGGGAGGGGGGGTATAAATTTTGGGTAACGAAGGGTTGTCGAGCGCCAAAGAAAGTAGGGGTTTGGACTATGAGCTCACTCAGAAAGGGTTCCGGGCTATCCCCGGAGTACCTATCAAAAGTTGAAAAGTAATCAAATCTGGTTAAAATTGACTACAAATTTAAATTAGACAACGGGCGATTTAATAAAAAGATAAAACAAAGTTACGAAAGTTAGATAAAAATACAATTAAAGTACTAAAAGAACTTATTGACACTCAGTATGGGAAAAAAGTGAAGTAGGGAGACAATAACAGCAAGAGTGAAAAAAGAGGGGGAAATTGGTCGGACGGGGGGGGAAGGAAAATTGAGCACCCAAAGTAAGGGAGGGGTGAGTTGAAAGTGTTAAAAATTAATCGAAAAGGGAATAGTAAATTAGGGTGAAAATAAGGGTAGAGGAAGAAGCGGAGTAGATTTGGAGAATGTTCGGAGTAGGTCCAAAAGTATGAATGGCGTAAGTTCGGACTAATTTATTAGTGACTCAGTGCACAAACTCAAGAAGGTTGGTTCTTAGGTAAGGCAGATAAGACAAAAATCTATGAAAGGTGGATAAAAAGCTCGTAGTAGGCTCAGTGACTCAGTGATTTTGGAGTGACTCAGTGCATATAGAATGCAAGGTGAATGGTAAGGCAAGGTAATGAGGTAGATTCTTGGAGGAAGGTTGGATAAAATATTTCCAGAATAAGTTCGGTGCATTTTAGGACTGATCCATTGAATGTGAATATAGGATAGGTCGGGTAAAACGGCAAAACCTGGATAAGTAAGCTCAGAGTATCTTAGGTGTGACCCAAAATTAAAATGGACCGGAAGTAGGTTGGAAATAAGAAGGGAAATTCGGGAATAAAAAGGACATGAAAGGTGGATGTCAGTCAACAAGAACATGAAGTTTAGTGATGAATGTGATAAATTAGTAAAAAATGGAGTGACGTATTAAGTAGCCCAAAACCTCCTTGAACTCAGGACGAAGGATCAGGTAAACTAGGAATGGTGACCTTGAAAAATCCCAAGGGACATAAAAAATTAAAAAGACAGAGCCCAAGGGACGATAGGTGGTGGGAATATACATTTAAATCTCTCAATTCCATGGGACAATTTATTTAAAATGACCTTAACGGATTCCCAACGGGAGATGCCAAAGACTTCACTTCAACTTTTCCTCCCGGAGTAGGCCTCGAAAAACGAAAAACGAAAAGCGATTCGAAAAACGGGGCCTATACTACTGGGGTTAAAATGGGTCAGGTGAGCTCCACTCGAAGTCCCCCTGGGGGGAAGAATTAAAACTGTTACATCTGCGGATTCGAACTCCCTACGACATTTGTAATGAATAGGTTTCTATTAGTGGTCAATGGTTAAAAGTGGTGTTATCCTCAAGTTCAAGGTAAAGTTCAAATCCTGCTAATTATTGTTTTAGGATCAATCATTGTTCAGTAATTTGTCGTATACTAACGTCCAAACCAATATTGTAAAGATATTATGTATTTAAAATACTGCAGTTGTCAGAGGAATTTAAATTATTAATAACCAAGCTTGGACTCAAAAGTTGGATTAATATTAGGAGCAGGCTAGGAACCTACATCATGGTACCAGAAGTATTAGTATGCAATTTTAATAAAGAAACCAAAGAACAGAAGGATAACCAGAACCAATCAATGCTTTAATTGAAGAGTGGATACTCTTCTGCAACCTAGAATTTGTTCAGGATGGGGATGGGACATTTTCACTCCTGTTTGTCCGTTATTAATGCGCCGAAAGTTGTCATAAATATTCTAGGAATCCTTAAATACGAAAAAATTTGCTTAAGCTCAGTTTTATAAATGGAAACTCTTCCTGAAAATGAAGTTTCAAGGCAGTAAATGCCACGTATTGCAAGATGGTCATTCAGTCAAGTTAAAAATAGTTACGAGGACGTTTAGGCATAAAAATAATTATATTCGTAGTTAATTAGTGTTAATAGGATTCATTAGTAATAATTAGGTGCAAAGTAGTTAATTTTCATAAATTTAGTCGATGATTTAACTTAGGCTCATTCTGAAAGTTCTAATTCTCTTCCGATTCAAAAAATTCAAACCTAATCTTTTAACTCCCGACAATATTAACGAAAGTTACTAACGAAAATGTTTTAGTAAGATTACTTTCAATTTCTTAATCTTACCTCTAAATTTAGTCGATGATTTAACTTAGGCTCATTTGAAAGGCAATTCTCTTCCGATTCAAAAAAGTCAAACCTAATCTTTTAACTCCCGACAATATTAGCGAAAGTTACTAACGAAAATGTTTTAGTAAGATTACTTTCAATTTCTTAATCTTACCTCTTTAAAAGGTGTGCCCTAAGGTTTGGCCTCCTTTCACCTTGGTGTTGATTTTGGGAAACTCCCGTTTTTCATTAGACAGGGAAGCTGTCTGCTTCAACGCCTACGTAGTTGTGGGCGTACTACTGCTTTTTCACGTTTTGCACTACTGCACGTTCATTCCTTGTCACGTGAGGATTGACCTCGGGTGAACTCAAGGCTGGCCAAGAGGCCAGCAGAGAATCTTAGTACAAACCTTTTTGTGTACTCAGGTAGGTTTGGAGGGGGTGTAGCCTCCAGCCAAACAGATTAGAATTATCGAAGTTAGGTTAGTCTGGGATAGATAGGCACGTAGATTTCGAAAATATAACCTTTATTTTAGAAAAATTATGTAAATTTTATGTGCATATTTTTGTAATAATTTCTCCCCTATCCTCGGGGATGTGAGGAACTAAGTTTCTAGCAATGAGGAGCAATTGTTACAAGAATTAATGAGTAGCTTATCTTTGTTTTGGCTAAAATTTTGACTTAAGTTCAAAAGTAGGTGCCCAGGGCAAGAGAAGTCACCAAAATTAATAAAGTTGTAATAAGGTAAACGTTATGCCTAGAAAATTGGTACTTAATATTATTTCTCCCACATTGGACCGGGTTGGTCCATCTTTTGAGTCTCTTTTCGGCAAAATTGAAGAAGGTTAAAACTTTGGTCCGAAACTTCCCGCGAACTCCCCCCCCCCCCCCACACCCAAACTAATTTACGTAACTTAATAACCAAAATTTTAGAAAATTCAACAAAGTTTCGAACCCAGAAATTAATCAGAAAGTTGGTCAGCCGCGGGCAATATTTCGCCATTATCGTAAATCTTCACTCCGGTTGACCACCAGGTTCAAAAAGAGCCTGGACCTCCCTGTGCAAAAGATAATAAGCTTCTGGAAGCTTCTAGAAACTTCTAGAAGCTTGTCTCTAAAATAAAGAAACCATGCTGCCATTGGGCTGTCAGAAAGCTGTCAGTCCCGTCCCAAAATTTTAGACTGGCTCGCTGTTCGTTGAGGGCCGGCTGAAAGGGGTCGGCCTATTCCCCTTTTTTCCCGTGTGTTCTGCCCAGTGTGCTGTGGCCTTGCAGCGGGGATTAACACAAAACACACCTTGGTTAGGACGCATTAGGAACTTCTCTGGCCTGAAATGATATACACGGACACTAGCATGATAACGGGATCCGCTAGGCTTATTTTGCACGGCTCGAATCAACTACACTATGCAATTTATGATTTTATGTGATGGTCTTCGGGCCAAATTTTAATTATTGTGCATTTTTAGGCCTACGGGCCCTTTTTGCTGTTGTACAGCCAACAGGCCATATATCTTTTATCAGCCAAGCCACGGCCTACAAGCTATATTTTTATTAGGCCAGTTTCATGGGTCTTGTTTGAAGGAAAATGGGATTTTGAATTGGGACCCAACCTACCCACCCTACCCTACCCACCCCATTACGACCCTGATTGGTACTCAGCTAATTAGTAGAAAACTATTCACCCCACAGCCGGCAACTAGGTGTTGCCGACCATGCTGTATAATGAAGACGCTAATGATTCAAAAATCACTGTTTTTGTAATTGTATTATTTGTTGTATCTTTAGGTAGGCAAACTACCAGGTTTAAGGTGCTGGTTTCCTTTCGGGCATTTTTGACTCCTACGGCTTTAATCCTTTACGCAAAGGGCTAAAACTTACGAAATAACCTATTTCCGTGCTCTTTAACATTTTAGGACCAGTCCCGTATTCTTAGGCCAAAAGATAAGAAAGTTTTGGTTTTTGGCCTTAAGCTCCCAGTAGGTAGACAAGACACGGGATTGGTTGGTATGGCTGGAAAGAGGACTCGAAAACGAACATTTTTGCTCTTACAACCTTACAACCTTACAACAACCAAGACACCGGATTGGTTGCTATGGTTGGAAAGAGGACACAAAAATGAACATTTTTGGTTTTACAACCTTCGAGCTATCTCCAGTGGTTAAGTCAGTTTTAGCAAAAAACCATTTTGAGGGTCAAAAAATGGCCATTTTCAAGGAAATAATCTGTTTTTTCAAAATTACTTCCACATGTTCAAGACAAACTTAGCTTATTTATACTCAATCGATGCAGCGTCCAAATGCCCATTTTATGAATGCCTAGTAGCTGGAATTTATTGCTTTAAGCTAGATATTTGGCCGAAAAACCATTTTGGCAAAACTGCGATTATTTTGTTTCGAACATCGATTTCCCAAAAACAAGTTGACGGATTCCGGAGAGTTTTGGCAGAAATAAAATTGGTACTTCTGCGGAGGGTCGTTTTTCTTGGTTTTGGCTAAAACGTTCCCAGTTTCGAGAAAATTTAGTGCAAAGTTTATTTAGTGTCCGTGCATTTTGCGAATTTTCTCAATAGTTAAGTGACGCTGAGAGAAACCAAAAAACGTCCCTCGGCCCATATGTCCTCTGTGTGATAGCGCAAAAAAATTTTGTCTGGTTCCGCATTTTTGAAAAATCGATGTTCGAAAATTTTTGGTCTATATTTAGCCGTTATGTCAGAAAATGTTTGCTAATTTTTTGCTAATTTTGCAAGTTTCGTAGACTCATATGAATGTTTGGGGGGGCTCTAAAAAGGGCCCCCCCAAAAATTCCACGGGGGGGCCCCACCCAACCCAAATGCCAAATCCCCGTTACACCTATGTTCGCATCCCCCCCCAAATTCGATTTGTCCGGACCCTACCCCACCGTAATTTCGACTACCCCCCCAACTTTTTCTCAAGGTACACCTATGGTCCAAAGTGTTTCCACATAAGTCCAAATATGGTCTATATATATTTGGAGGTATATATAATAGAGGTGTAAGGTCTATATAATAGAGGTGTTGTCCCCAAGACCACAAGAACTGCCCAATATAACCTTGAAAAACTGAAGGACCCAGATAGTCTACGGGCATTCAAAATTGAAGTCAGAAACAGGTTCGAAGCTCTGGCTGAAGGACAATCTGATGATGATGACATTCCAGTGGATCTGTTGTGGTCGAAAATGGCAGACTGCATAAGTAAACCGGCCCTACAGGTCTTCGGTCGCAAACCAGGCAGACGAAGACCGGTACCACTTTCGGCTGAATCAGACAGGTTAGCGGCTGCCTGTCGGGATGCCGCAAACTCGGAGACCAAGAAACTCTTGAAGAAGGCACTACGGCGACAACTCAAGAGGGATAAGGAAAGGAACTGGAACAATCTGGCCCAGAAAATGGAGAATGCTGGCCGAACTGGTAATTCCAGATCTCTGTTTGCTTTACTACGTGAGGCCACTGGCAGGAAACCACCAGTCTGTGGAGCTGTGAAGGACCGTAATGGAAACTTAATCAAAGATAAAGCTCTCCAATTAGACCGCTGGAAACAACATTTTGATTCACTGCTCAACCGGCCTGTTTCGCAACCCACTCTACCTGGTGCTCAACCACCTCAACCGCCTCTCATCCGACCGGACGACGAGACCATAGTTGGAGGACCACCTACTACAGCCGAAATCATGGATGCTATTCGCCTCCTAAAACCCCGTAAAGCTGCCGGCTATGATGGACTAAGTGCAATCATTGTTCCTGTGTTGAAGAAAGGTGACAGACAGGCTTGTGATAACTATCGAGGCATCTCCTTGCTACCAATTGCTGGGAAAATACTGTCGCTGATTATCCTGAGAAGAATTGTGTCGCAGTTGGACAGTCGGATGAGGGATCAGCAAGCCGGCTTCCGGAAAGGACGCGGCACCGTAGATCAAATTTTCCTTCTACGAGAGCTGCTGCACCGTAGGAAGATCCATAAAAAGGACACATGGCTTGCCTTTCTGGATTTCAAGGCAGCATTTGATAGTATAGATCGCAGCTGCTTGTGGACTCTTCTCTCACACGCTGGCATCCCCTCCGTCCTGGTGGAAATAATTAAAGACGTATGAAACATCAGTTTGTCAAGTACGCGTCGATGGCTCGCTTACGGATGAATTCAAAGTCTCGACCGGCGTACGACAGGGAGATATTCTGTCTCCTCTTCTGTTCCTCCAGGCCATCGAGTGGGTGATGCAACAGGCTGTCCTAGATCGGGACGGCGTAGAGGTGGCTGAAAATATGTGGCTGGCTGATCTAGAATATGCAGATGATCTGGTGTTGCTAGCTAGCTCCGAAGATCGTTTGCAGCAACAGTGCAACCGGGTCGACGGATATGGCCGACTGGTCGGTCTTCTGTTAAAAGCTGGGAAATGCAAGGTTGTCCCTCCGGTCACATCTGCCGTAGGCCCTGGTAACGTGACGGTCAACGATGAACCAGTGGAAAGAGTCCGTAATTTTCCATATCTGGGCAGCATTGTCTCCAATGGCTGTGACCAGGGTTCTGAAACTGATGCTAGACTGGCCATGGCTAGTGCTGTTTTTCGTCAACTATACATGTAACGGATCAAGGTTGGCATGATCAACCTTTCCGTTGCTGGTGAGTAGCTAGGCTAGCTACCCGCCTGGCTTCTCATAACATCATCAAGTGGGCTGGGACACGTTTGCAAGTCACGTAGCTCCCCCAACGTGTATGCGTGGGATTGGGTGGGTTCCCCCCCCTCGTGACTTTGGGAGCTACGTGATTTGGGGGAAATTCTCACTAGGGGGCGCTCGTGGGAGGGTCCAACCCAACACTCGCTTCCCCCCTTCATTATTGTTATTTCTGCCTCCCTGTACAGTCGTGTCTGATTCTACTACTCTTCCCCCTATTTGCTGTATATTACTGTGTCTCTCTCTCTGCTCTCCCCAGAGCGTGGTACGTTGGCTGACCCCCCCCGTCAGCCTGTAACTGTAAGTCTAGTTTGTAGTTTGTTTGTTTGTGTGTGTTTGAGGGTTCAACCCAGTATTTATTGTATTGTTATATCATTATAACTTGTTGTTCTACTCTTTATTAAAGTGTATTTAGCTAGGCTAAGTCTTTCTGAGCTCCTGCTAGGTAGGTAGTTCTATTCTGAGTGAGTGAGAGTGCGAGTCATCTCGCCCTTAGGATCGGAATTACCCCTGCATATATTGTCTGGCGAGGCTGTCCCGACCGTCTCCTGTGGTCGGTCTGTTATCCATCTGTGCCACGGTCTCCGCGTCCGCTACGTCTGGGCGTGGTAACGGTGTTAGTACGTAGGTTGAAATACTAGCCCCGCTACATTAGGCTGCCAGGAGCTCAGGGATTTCTTGCCTGAACCCCTTCGTAAAATTTTGTAAACTTTTATTTATTTTTGTCTTAGTTT
>JASAND010009225.1:0-67337 GCA_030248195.1 Trissonchulus latispiculum | reverse complement strand
CACTAAAAATAGCGTTTTTCGGCCTTGTGGTGCCCGTATATAGTAAATCGGGGTCGCTGAAAACGATGAGCATACTGCTGATACCGCCCGAAGTGACCACTGGTCAGCATGGCTCCCGTGGTTCCTCGCCCAGGGTTTTTCGGCGTTTTGGTCGGGGGCTTATATATGTAGTAAATCGACTACGCTCGTTTCAATGGGCATATCGCCGAAACCGACGGAAGTGACCACTGGTCACTACAGCCTATGGGGCCTATTGACCACTGGCCAAACGGCCTAAAACTGCGCTTTTCGGCGTTTTGGTCGGGGGCATATATAGTAAATAGACTACGCTCGTTTCAATGGGCACATCGCCTAAATCGACGGAAGTGACCACTGGTCACTACAGCCTATGGGGCCTATTGATCACTGGTCAAACGGCCTAAAACTGCGTCTTTCGGCGTTTTGGTCGGTGGCATATATAGTAAGGCGTCGTCTCAAGAAGACCAGGTCTTTAAAGATGTCTTATGTCTTACTAAGACCTGGTCTTTGGTCTTACTAAGACTTTTCATGTTTGGCCGCCCAGCGACCTTTGACATGACAGCTGTTGACATCCACTGGTCTTATTCTTACCGCTACTACAACCTAACTAAACAGCATGTATATAAACGCTAACGTACTTACGTGTATGTGTACGCGCTATATGAGTGCAAACGCTCTAACTCGCAGCTTTCCAGCCACTAGCTGGAAACTTGGAGAAAGGTCAGTAAGGGAAGTGACCTTTGCTTGCGAGGTCCAACAAGTGTAACCTAAGCACGAACGTGCAGTTTATGCGTACGTACTAACACATACCTTGGGTACACACACATACACACATACGTACTAAGGAAGAATAGATAAGATACATATATACCAAACCATGCAGATAAGTCAAGGCAACTGCACAGCATAATCGTGCGCATATATAAGCAATGACCTTTGACTTAAATTTTTAACTTTTTGCTGATGTGAAATTCTGATGAAATATGAAATAAGAATTGTGGACGTAATTAGTTTTTATTACAAATAAAAGAATTATATGCTGAAAATAAGTCTTGTAAAAATGATGATGGACATTTGATAAAAATGCCAGCCTGTGAAGCCCAAATTGTAACATCGAACAAAAATAGAAAAATTAATTACTTAAGATAAGTAATCTGTACGTACATACTACGTACTGTATATACCAACTCGAAACATTTTAAATTGTATTTCTTTCGTAATATTCCACTTTGACGTAATATATTAACTGTTCGGAAATCAGAAAATGTTTTATCTTAAGTATATAATTTATTTTTCGATTTTTGTTCGATGTTACAATTTGGGCTTCACAGGCTGGCATTTTTATCAAATGTCCATCATCATTTTTACAAGACTTATTTTCAGCATATACAGTACAGCTCATTTCAAAGTGCGTTTGAGGCGAATTCCCAAATTTGGCGAAATGTCGCGAAATTGGCGACATTTCGCTTCAAAATTCGCGAAATCTCCCAAAATCTTAGAGAAATGTCGCCAAAAATTAACGACATTTCGCGAAAAATGTCGCGTAATTTGCTTTTGCGACATCGCTTCAAACTCACTTTGAAATGAGCTGTACTGTAATTCTTTTATTTGTAATAAAAACTAATTACGTCCACAATTCTTATTTCATATTTCATCAGAATTTCACATCAGCAAAAAGTTAAAAATTTAAGTCAAAGGTCATTGCTTATACGATTATGCTGTGCAGTTGCCTTGACTTATCTGCATGGTTTGGTATATATGTATCTTATCTATTCTTTCTTAGTACGTATGTGTGTATGTGTGTGTACCCAAGGTATGTGTTAGTACGTACGCATAAACTGCACGTTCGTGCTTAGGTTACACTTGTTGGACCTCGCAAGCAAAGGTCACTTCCCTTACTGACCTTTCTCCAAGTTTCCAGCTAGTGGCTGGAAAGCTGCGAGTTAGAGCGTTTGCACTCATATAGCGCGTACACATACACGTAAGTACGTTAGCGTTTATATACATGCTGTTTAGTTAGGTTGTAGTAGCGGTAAGATTAAGACCAGTGGATGTCAACAGCTGTCATGTCAAAGGTCGCTGGGCGGCCAAACATGAAAAGTCTTAGTAAGACCAAAGACCAGGTCTTAGTAAGACATAAGACGTCTTTAAAGACCTGGTCTTCTTGAGACGACGCCTAAATAGACTACGCTCGTTTCAATGGGCACATCGCCTAAATCGACGGAAGTGACCACTGGTCACTACAGCCTATGGGGCCTATTGACAACTGGCCAAACGGCCTAAAGCTGCGTCTTTCGGCGTTTTGGTTGGGGGCATATATATTAAATCGACTATGCTCGTTTCAATGCGCATATCGCCGAAACCGACGGAAGTGACCACTGGTCACTACAGCCTATGGGGCCTATTGACCACTGGTCAAACGGCCTAAAGCTGCGTTTTTCGGCATTTTAGTTGGGGGCATAGTAAATCGACTACGCTCGTTTCAATGGGCATATCGCCGAAACCGACGGAAGTGACCACTGGTCACAACAGCCTATGGGGCCTATTGACCACTGGCCAAACGGCCTAAAACTGCGTCTTTCGGCGTTTTGGTTGGGGGCATATATATTAAATCGACTATGCTCGTTTCAATGCGCATATCGCCGAAACCTACGGAAGTGACCACTGGTCACTACAGCCTATGGGGCCTATTGAACACTGGTCAAACGGACTAAAACTGCGTTTTTTGGCGTTTTGGTCGGGTGCATATATAGTAAATCGACTACGCTCGTTTCAATGGGCATATATATCGCCGAAACCGACGGAAGTGACCACTGGTCACTACAGCCTATGGGGCCTATTGACCACTGGCCAAACGGCCTAAAACTGCGCTTTTCGGCGTTTTGGTCGGGGGCATATATAGTAAATCGACTACGCTCGTTTCAATGGGCATATTGCCGAAATCGATGGAAGTGACCACCGGTCACTACGGTCTAGGTGGCCTACTGACCAGTGGTCAAACTCCCTAAGACAGCTTTTTTCGGCCCTTTGGCGGGCGGTTACCCATTTATAGTAAGTCGGCGGTGCTGGTGGTGGTAAACGATAGGCATACTATCGAAGTCAGTACATGTGAGCCCTGACCACGGAGACCTGTGAGTCGGGGTTCCAGTGGTGGTCCTAAATGGCTGAAATTATTGTTAACTGGATCACTGCTGTCATGGCTTACTGAGCCTGATTTGCAGGTTGTGTATTGTTTATATGCTTACACAAATGGCGCAATGCCATGATGCATTAGACGCCTGGAGGAGAATCTTTAAAAGGACAGAAGTACAAGAAACAAAAATGCTCCTCTGGAGCATGGAAAAAGTAATATGGGTGATGGTGAGGTTGCAAAATCAAGAGAGGGACTAGTCTTTAAAATGCTTAATATGGGGCTAGGTTCAAAAATAGAAGAGGGCCAGGTTGTGAGCGAATTAATATGGGCACAGCTTCGCCGAATAACCCATATTCGCGGGATTTCACGCTTCGTCTTAGCTTTTGTCGCATACAGAGCGACCAATTTCAGTCAGTAATAAGAAATTTAAGAAGTTAAATACGTACTCATTGAATACAGTTGTTTGCATATACGTACTCTATTAGACTAGCTAGGAACACTTATGTTCGTAAATTATCATCATTTGATCGGGTTGAACTGCGGCAAGCAACGAGAAGAGATCTAAGGACATGAGGCTAAGGCTATTGGGTCAAGCAGGGAGGAAATAGAAGGTCAGAGTCCTAAGATTATTCTTGAAATATAAATTTTCCGTATAAATGAATAAAACGCACTGGTTAGTATAAAACGTTTCTCGAAGAAAAAGTTTGCTAAAATAAAAGTTCGATTAAAGCTAGAATACGTAGTAGTAGATTATTTATGCATTGCACTATAAACTAAACGTAGCGTGGATGGATTTGCATACTGATATATATACATTTATAAACCGCGAATATGGGTTGTTCGGCGAAGCTGTGCCCATATTAATTCGCTCACAACCTAGTCCTCTTCTATTTTTGAACCTAGCCCCATATTAAGCATTTTAAAGACTAGTCCTCTCTTGATTTTGCAACCTCCCCATCACCCATATTACTTTTTCCATGCTCCAGAGGAGCATTTTTGTTTCTTGTGGCCTAAAAGTCATTAAAATGGCGTTTTTCGGTTTTTTGGTGGTACCCATAAACAGTAAATCGGGGTCGCTGAAAACGATGAGCATACTGCCGAGGTCGATGGAAGTGACCCCTGGACCCCCACGGGCCTGCGGGTCGGGTTGTGCGGGGGTCAAAAATGAAAGTCTTCAAAACTGGTCATGTTTGGTATCAAATTAAAGGCCTTCGCGAGGCGAGCAACTTTTGTCATTATGATTATACACCCAATAATGTGGCTCCATCGTCTGTGGGTGCCCCACCCACACTGGGTCCGGTGGAGATCAAAAATGAAAGTCTTCAAAACTTCAGATTTTTGCTTGTCGTATTATTTAATTGTTTCTTTTATTTTGTAGGAGCTACATTTGATTCCAAATGTCCCCTTTCAGATGCTCCTGAGTGGTGCGAATGCAGTGGGCTATACCAGCTATCCGGACAATGTTGTGGATAAGTAATTAGGTTTTACCGACTACCAAGAGTACATAAGAGTTATGACAAGCGTCGTACGCTATCTATTATAAGCTTGCTACATCATTTGCACGCTGTCGCCTGAACTCTCCTCCCATAATTCAAGCCCCCGTCCCTTGTTCCCCCTATCTGTGTGGAAGATCGGTGTTTATGTTACTTTACTTACGTGTTTAAACTTGACGGATGCCCAATTTGTGGGAGGTCTAAGCTTGTATGATTAACACGTGCATGTACAAAATATACAATCACGAGCCCGATACCACGTCTGGACCCCGTACACAGATAGGAGCGGGGTGAGGGGGGGCTCAGCCGATAGCGTGCAGAGGATGTAGCAAGCTTCTAATACATAGCTTACGTGTAGTACTTGTCATACTCTAATGTATTATGTACTCTTGCGACTACCTCATTATCTGGCTAGACTTTGATGCCAACTTGCAGGTTGTTAATCGAAATGTCCAAATCTCCACATGTGAATTATTCTTTCACCTAGGAAAGTAGTTTTTTATGATTTTTATTTTTTCAGATTTTGTGAACTGGCAATTCAGAGCGGGATGGGTGTATTTCGTGTCTTCGATTTGCTCAACTGTCTGCCAAATGCGATTGTTGGAATAGAAGCGGCAGAGAAAGCGGGTCGGTTTTTTATTACTTGACTTGGGGAAAGGGTTTGCGGCCTATTTTTAGGACAAAATTTATGGGGGGCTCGAAGCTGTCCCAATGGCTCATCAAAGGTGGGGGCATATTTTTGAAAACAATTTGAGAATTTTTACGTTTTTACGGTTTTTGTTTAATACACACAAAGAGTTGGAATTTCGCTCTATAGCTTTCAGGAGATACTCCCCCAAAACTTTGCTTTTTTCACCTATTTGGGCGAAAAGATTTTTAAGTCCCACTTTCATTAGAAATTACCTGAAAGGCATTTAAATGGCATTTTTCGGCCTTTTGGTGATACCCATATACAGTAAATCTGGGTTGGGTAAGCATACTGCCGAGGTCGTGTAAGTGACCCCTGACCCCCACGGGCCTGCGATAGCTGTCATGTTTGGTATCAAATGAAAACCCTTGGCGGGGCGAACAACTGCTGTCATTATACCACCCACCAAAGGTGGTCAAGCTTGGTATCAAATGAAACCCCAGGGCATGGTGAACAACTTTTGTCATTGTACCACCGACAAAAAGTGGTTACACGATGCTGAGGACGGGGTTGGGATGGGAATTCGATTGTGTACTATTACATATGTATAATTACTTTACTGCTCTGCCAATGGCACTGTTCAAGCTCCTTTAATCAATTAGCACGTTGCTGAAAATAGTGTTTTAGAACGGCCGGGATCAATCGGCCGAAATATGTCACTGGCCGGGCCGTTCGCGGTCGGCGGCTAGGCAGATATATTTTTCAGCGTTTGAAGGCAATCTGAGCTAGAAAGTTGCAAACTATTCATATATATTATGCATTTGCAGTACAAAGGCAATGGATGGAATCGGTTTTTACTAGGTTAAAAATGAGAAAAGGACTAGGTTGTGGGCGAATTAATATGAGCACAACTTCGCCGAACAACCCATATTCGCGTACTCTCACGCTCCACCTTAGCGATTGTAGAATGTACGTATACAGAGCGGTCAATGTCAGTCAGTAATAAAAGGTTAAATAATCGTTGAAGTTGTTTGCATAGACCTGTCAATTATGCTTAGTTTAGATGAAAAAGCGAAAATTCTGGTTATTTCCGATGCATATTGAATTTTTTTATTTTAGACCCATCATTATTGCCTAAGGAAGAACTGAACAATGAACAGATGAACTGAAAATCAACTCTTGTTGATGTTGACGATTTTGTTCTGTATTTTTTGAACTGTGATGTTATCTAATAAACTCTGCTAGGTAGCTAGGTAAGTAGGTACGTAGGTACTTACTTAGGTGCAGATTAAATCCGATCTCAGTATTGCATAATGCATAAAGTTTCCATATAACCAAGAGTACATAATATAAGAGTGTACCACTAAGCACACTCTCTGTTAAAAGAGCAAAAACTATGCTCTGCTCGCTAACGGCCCACCCCCACCGCAAATCAGTACCTAGTCGAAACGGGGGTACGCTCACTCGCTCTATGTTTATGTGCTTAAGCTCGAAAACACAAGCAGTGCATGCGCGAATGTGCCTGCTTCGAGCTTTAGAACACAAACATAGCGCACAAAATTGTTTGAAGTGAAGGTTCTGATTTGCGGGGGTGGGCCGTTAGCGAGCAGAGCATAGTTTTTGCTCTGATAACAGAGAGTGAGCTTAGTGGCACACTCTTTTTATGTACTCTTGATATAACCTACCAAAACATGAATTGGGCAATAAAATTGTGCTGTCATGAAAATCTAATTGAGTGGAGTGGTTTGGGGTTAAATATTTGTACGAAGTCATGAAGTTGGAAGCAGTACTGCTTGATCATGTTTTCCTGGAAGATTGTCTGGACAAACCCAAAATGTCTCGGACAATTCACCTAGTCCGGACTATAAATTTTAGTCCGGACTGAATTATTTTTGTCTGGACTAGTTATTCATGAATTGTCCAGACAAAAATTAGTCTCAGACATGTCTGAGACTAAAAAAAATTAGTCTCAGAAGTGTCTGAGACTAAGAATTTTCGTTGTCCGGACTATTTGTCCGGTCATTAGTCTTGACAAAAATTAGTCTCAGACATGTCCGAGACTAATCAGATTAGTCTGAGACATGTCCGAGACTAATTTTTTGTTAGTCCGGACTCGCTCTACATTTTACGGCGAGTTAAACGTGACAGACCCATAAGTATAGACGACACAATTACAGCCCCACCTAAGATTTGGAAAAAGCTCCAGACCAGAGTGTCGGTACGCCCCAGCATATGGAGGCACCAGCACAAAGGCCTGTGCAGATTCAAAGAAAAACTCAAAAAGGCTACTCGAAACGGAATCTAAAAATAGAAAAGAATGGTACCGAGCGTGCGGCCCTCCCACCCGGCATACGGAGGTCGCGACGACCCGCGGGGTACCACTCTAAAAAAGAGTGGGAAAAGGTAGGAGCCCAAAAATTAGCAAAAGTCCAATAAAAAGTGTAAAAGTAAAAAGTAGACCACGACTTGCGAATTTAGAAATTTCAGAATCAAGAAAAATGGAAATCGACAGAAAGTAAAGAGAACGGGGAGGAAAGGGAAAAAAAGAAGTTTTACTCTAAAGAGATCAAAAAATCAAAGTACGTATGTATATACGTACCAACGAGTCTAGTAAAGTAATGTTATCGAAAGACTTTGTTCTAACAGGCAACTATAAAAAAGAGTAGACCAAAAATTCGACAAAAGAAGACAAAATTAAGAACATCAAAAGAGTTCAAGAAAACAAAATTTATCATTATAATTATTACAAGAGGCCAAGAGAGCCTAAGCAAAAATTACAATCTAGCTTTTAAGAATCTCAAAAAACAACGAAAAGATCAAACAAGTCGTAGTAAAAAATTAAAAGTTAAAAGATTAAAAAGGAGATGGGAAGAACCCATTACCCCCCACCCAGCTAAAACTTTAAAGACATATTACGGCGAAAGGTGAACAATATGTATACAAATAAACAGGGCACAAAACAATAACACGCGACGAAATTATTGGAGAGCGCGTTGGACCGCCTCTCGTATGGCCCGCTGATGGTCGTCCCAAGCCTGCACTAATTGGCGAGGCAAACCTGGGAACAGTTCCGCCCGAATCAACATCAACAAGCGACCTAACCAATTTTGACCATGAGAAGTCACTGAAATGACATGATTTCGGAATTGGGCATGCGGCATACGCCGCAGGTCACGGCGCGTGGCCCCAACACCCCAATAGGTGTCCTGGGTAGCCTCAGCCAAGATGCGGGTGCCAGAGTCAAGTAAAAATTTACGAAACAATGGGCAAGCTTTAGCCTTTGCGCGCAGAACCTCAAGCATGACATAGGCTTTCACGTGCATACCTTCACCTTGCCACAGACGGCGAAAAACTGAATTTGGTGGTAACCAGTGCAAAATGTGTTCTGCCGCATACTTACAGTAAAAAGGATTCAAAAGTTTCGCGCAGTATTCAGCCGGAGCATGGAGACATGCCCAATAAAAAAGTTTCCGAAATTGATACGCCTGCTCAGATGTACGAAAATAGTAACCCCAAAGATGTACCCACCCGTCAGCGCCTGGCACATTCTCAGGCTCGACACGGAACATGTTAGAAAGCGGATCTTCTGCACCCTGAAAAAGCGTAATTGGCTCATAAAAATTCAAATTTTCAGGAAGCAACAAAACATGCCCTTTGGCCTCTTCAACAATTCGATCAACTTCAGCGGCTAAATTTGCCGAGCGATGTTGCCAAAGCTGAATTAACGCGGCCGCCGGCTGAAAGCGAAACATAGACGGATAAATATTTATAAAAGGAAAAATCTTGGCAACCACATCGGCTAGCGCCGTGACCTTAAAAGGCCCAAATCCGACCAACATGCATGATTCAAAAACAATTTGCCCTTCATGACGAAATTCAGGAAAATGAACACACAATTTCCAATAATCAAAGGTTTCTGTGTGGACACGATGTCCAGGAGGCTCAATTTGCAGAACTTCTTCCCACCAAATTTTTGGCTGAACCGCCGGATATATCCCACGAATAAGATCAAACCACCGGTTCATGACCGATTCTGAAAGAGCAAAAGGTGGTTCAGGCAAAGTTCGAAAATGAGTTTCCCAAAATCTGTATGAACGCGTAAAAAATGGATTCAAAGCAAAAGGGCCAGATTGGGCCGAAAAATCAGGCAGGTAAGCCACTTGCCAATCGAATTCGGAATGAACTTTAAACGGAACTGCCCGTGGATTTGTCATAATAGACCGCCAAATAGCCTCATGAAAATTTGGATCAGTATCCTGAGGGCCTGTGAATGGCGGGGTGAGCATACGGTCATCCCCTTTTAGATCAAGTCATGTAGGCACTGGTTTCATGCACATAACGTCAGAACCTAGACAAAAACCCGCACGACTTTTCTCATGCGGCGGAGGTGCCGCTTCGAAGCGAGGATTGGGCTTTTCAGTCAGGTATGCCGCCTTATAATTGTGAACCAGCAGACGATCTGTAGTGAACTGGTCCCACGGGACGGGTTCACCCGGCGACTCTGCGACCAAACTGCCAAAATTTAGGAAATGGCCCTCAGGATAAGTAATTTGCACATTGTTGGGCACAGGTCAACGTTGTAGTCAACTGTAGTCAACTTGTAGTCAAGTCAACTGTTGTACCGGAATGTCCAGGTACAAAGACGGCAACGGGGAAGGAGGATGTTCAGGAAAAGATCTATGAGGCATAGTTTGTACTTCGGTAGAAACAAGTTCAGGAGGCTCCCGAGCCACCGCAGCAGCTGATGGCCCAGGCTGTCCAGATGTGGACGGCGCCTCGTCCGAGCTAACCCGCGCCGTAGCGCGAGAGGCCGGGACAGAAGAAGAACGAGATGGCCGTGAAAAACCCGGCGAAGTCGCAAACAAAGGGTCCGGAGACAGACCCAACCCCTTAGAAGGAGTAACAGCCACTGGGGGCCGAAGCTCCCCCAACGGAAATTTTTCTGGAAAGAAAATCTGAAAAATTTGATGAATAGGCAAATCGCCGTTTGAAAACAAAGCATACGCAACTTCAATAGCCTCCCAGGGTTTTGGATGCCCAATCCAAGTAGCAATAGAATCTTCATCAAAACCAAAATATGTGAGCACCGCAAGTTGTGAAATTTGAGAGACCTGTGGCATACGGTGCCAAAACGCATCAGAAAAGCATATGCGGGCCGCCACCGGAAGAGATCCCAACCCAGGCGTTCGAAAATTTAAAGCGGAATGTGAAAAAACCGGTTCTCGCGCTTGCTCTGCTCGCCAAGTCGGTTGATTTTGAACAGACCATAGAGGCACCGGAGCTCGCGGTGGAGGCGACGAAGGCGCCGACCTAGACGGACCCACAGGGGCCCCCATGCGAAGCGGTGCAGACATGCGTGGCTGAAAAGGCAGCTGTCTAGGCTGCTCACGTAAAAATTGAAATTCAAACCGAAATGTAGGAGGCCTGGAACCCACCAGAACAGGAGCGGCTGCAACCTGAGGGAGGGGAGGAATTTGTAAAGAATCCAACGTATCTTGAACAATTTTATTCAAAACCTCTGGAGCAGGGATCAATAAAGAAGTCTGCACCACTGCCGATGCACTTTGCTATTGTCCCTGAGAATTTCGCAAAGAAAAGGTCATCTGAGACAAATCCGGCTGCGTGGTAGGCTGAATTTCAACATTCGAATACGTACTCGGATGAAAAACCGGAGGCAGGTTTGCCCCAGTTTCAGAAGACGGCACATCCGGAAATAAAAAGGCGGCCGCTTCATCTGCAGAAATAGTCGGTTGCACCGAATGAGAAGTCGAGGGGACATCTGAAGCAGCCCCTCCCTGAGGCTCCTCGGCCAAAGCCGGGGCCCCCGCCACAGGAGATGGAGAAATCAAATTAATTTGCGGCAAAGATGGCATAGTAGGCGTATCATCCGGATTCAAACCGACAAACTCAGAGCCCAATGCCGGAGTTGAGGTCCTGCAAGCACCGCCCTCGACCGACACCGCCACAGCCGGTTCCACCGACGGTGAGGGTTGATCCCGTCCTATACGGGACTGGCCCCCACTGTCGGGTTCGCCGCGCTGAGGGGAAGAAGCCAAAGGAGACTCGTCGGCCAAGGGGCCTACAAGGAGCCGAGACTCCGACAGAGTCTGCTGACCGGGTGGGATTTGAATAAGAAACGCTGCCTGAGGTACCTGTTCTTTCAAAGGAGACCTCTGCGGAGACCCTTGTGGCGTTGGAACTACCGACCCCGCATGACTCAAAACCCGAGGGGGCGATCCCTCAGAAGGGAGAGACCGTTTCAGGCCAAGCTCCCCAGGGTCATTTTCATCAGCCGAAGTATTTGATGACAGATCCATATCTTGGGAAGGGAGCCCTTCCGGCACTTCATGTTGAGCGGCAGCCCGCTCATCCAACTTGCGTTGCTCACGATCTTTCTGCGCTTGTGACTTTTTCGGAGCTTTTTGGGAAGTTTCCTCAGCTAACCCCATTAAAAAGGCCCCCGCACGCTTTGGAGGATTTGGACGCAACGGAGCACCCACAAAAAGTTCATCTTTCAAAATATGTAAAGGGGGCAACAAATGTCGAGGCGGTTTTTTCGACAAAATTTTGATATCGACCACCTTTTGCTCTGCCCTCTTCTTCTTCTCTCCTGGTGCCAATTTCTTAAATGGCGAACGTGGGATATGCCCAATTTTCAAATCAGTTTGAGCCCGAAGCGGGCGATCTTCAACAACAACAGGCAAAACAGCAGTTTCATATTTACGAAAAGTAGGCGCTTGCCCGACATGAGCGACAGTTTTGAACTGATTCAGCAATAGAAAATCATCTGACGAAAAAGTTGGACACAAGTGTAAAAGTTGCTGAATTCCCAAAAGTAAATCCAAAACATCTCGAATTCCGTACAAAATTTCATGTGGCGTCAAAAAAGACATGAGCCCATGCGTAGATTTTGATTTGCACTGAGACTGTGGGTATTTCAAAATGTTCCACTGAATCCACCCCAGGGAAATTTCGTCGCGTGCGCGATTCGGGGGCATAACCCGATTGCCCTGATCGTCAAACCACAAGTGTGCAGACCGGCGTGGATGTTCAGGGTCAGGTTCCGGAAAACCCACCTCATTCACACGATCCCACAAAAACCGATAAAAATGATTGAAATCAACCAAAGAATTTCGTGCGTCTATACGCAAATTTCCCAAAATTCGACGACAGTCACACAAGGCATTAATAGCCAAAACCGGAAAATCGGTATTGTAAAAAATAGGCTGCAAAGCGTATCTCAACAGACTCCAAGACGGAACTTGCAAGTAAATCACATGTAGCATAACCACTACAATTTTGATGTTAGAGTCGTCGACAGAATTTGTATTCATATTGAGAGGGTCCAATTCATCACGAAACTTTTGAATATCCCGGGGAACTGCAAACTGCAACATAACAGCAGATTTTGACTGCTGTATCCCCAACCACTCTTTCAACTGAAGACCCTCAACATCCACCGCAAGAAAGCCGGCCTGCTTTGCCAGATGGTAAAGCTCTTTTACCTCAGCAAAAAGCTGAGCAATTTCGGTCACGACAACAGTAGGCTGCCGCAGCTGTTCGTCAGTCACAGTAAAATTGACAATAGAATTTAAGTAATCTGTACGCCACCTCTGGTCAGCAACCGAAACAAAATCAATAGTAGGCGGGGGGAACTGTTGAAAATGTGAATCCAATTGGTCGTAAGTCAAGGGAGAAAGAGTAATAGTATTCTTTTCCGGGTCAGATTTTGCCGAAGACTGAGACGAAGTCGACGGTTTAGGAGTCACAGGAGGTACTACACTATGCTCTGAAGTTTCTGACGGCTGATATTCGGATTCCTGATCGCCTGACTCAGACGCTGAAGTTTCCAAATTTTGTGACCGCTGACGCTTCGAACGCCGAGGTCCAGTATCTGAACTAGTGGAGGGCTCACGAGACGCTAAGGCTTTCCAATTGGTGGATGCCCCCTTTTCCTGAAGAATTTTGCTCAAAGAAGGAGCAGAAGATTCTGAGCCTGATTTAGAGCCTTTTTCTGGAGTTTTGCGTTTGCGAGGCATTTTTCAAACCAAATTTACAAAATTCAGCTGACCAAAGGCAACTACAGACTACCTACACAAACAAAATATAAACCAGAAAACTACCACCTTGATCAGCTCAGGAAAGCACCGGAGAGGCTACCCAAACTGAGGACAGAAGCAAAATCGGATAGAGAAACCAAGGATAGCCAACCCACAAAGAAAATCCTAAACAAGAAAAGAAAATTAGTGCACACATGGAAAGTGAAAATTCATACGTACATAAGATTTGTGTAAGAGTAAGAAGCAAGAGAAAACAAAGTTCCAAAATTTTATGGGCAAGAATTTATTCATAAAGAGAAAAACCCGGAAAGACTGTGTACGTATATACGTACTTAAGAGTGGAAAGACAATTTCGTCTAAAATCAATTGTCATAAGAGATTCAAGGAAAAGAGATAAGGGTTTTCAATACAAAAGGAATTTAAAACCAAATAAGGCAAATAATCGAAACAAGAATTTTAACTAATATCAAGGAAAGTAATTTCTAAGAACTTTTTACCTAATAAATGAACCACGATATAGAGCAAAAAATCAGCTTGATAGACACAGACAAACATATAGTTCACAATTCGCCTAAAAATAGTAGAAATAAAACAAAAGTTAGATGCTAAAACAAGAAAAAATTATTAAAGATCCAAACCTGAAACAATATACGTATACGCGAGAATTTGTACAAATACATAGGTGAGGCACACAAAAGAATCATACGACAATAAACGAAATGTACAAAATAAAATTACTGGAGGAAAGGCTTGAGACGATTCACATGAATAGTTTCGACTGGCGGATCAACTTTGGTAGTGGACTGAATTTGGACATTCGGAGGAGCCAAAATTTTTACGACCCGAAAAGGGCCTTCGAACACTGGCAGGTATTTGCGGCTTGCACCCTTTGGAATATTCGCCTTAGAAATGTCCTTCCATACTAACATACCTTCAGTATAGTCGACCGGTTTAACCTTAGCATCGTAATCGTTCTTACGCTTTTTTAGAATAGCTTCCATATGTTCTTTCAATAACTTCCGTGAATATCGCAATCGAGTAATTAAATCACGCACGTACGAAGGGTTGAAAGGTTTCGTGCCTGGTTCTGGCAACTTCAAAAAATTCTCAGAAAAAAGACGAGGGTCCCGACCATGAAGGAGATAGTATGGGGACTCTCCAGTGGAAGCATGTGGGGCTGCCCGATAAACAAACAGCACCCAGGGGAGGAGGACATCCCACTCTCGAGCAAAAGCCAACATGCATTTTCGCAGCATGCCTTTCAAGGTCCCATTCAAACGTTCACATGCCCCATTTGATTGTGGGTGGTAAGCAGTCGTACGTACTTTTCGTGTACCCATCAATTTACAAAGATCTTCCATTAGAGCTGAGCAAAAAGGCGTACCCCTGTCTGTCAGAACTTCCCGCGGGGCCCCATAGACAGCAATAACTTGTTCGGCCAACAATTTCGCAATAGTGTCTGTTTTTTTCATTTGCCATCGCAAAAGCCCACCCCCATCTAGTGAAAAAATCAACAATAACCAAAACTCTGCAATGACCTACTGATGTGGGGGGCGCATGCATGACATCCATGCTAATGCGCTCAAACGGTGCTTCCACTGGAGTAAAGAATTTTAAATAAACCTGAGGCTTACGTGGTCCAGGGTTGCAGGCCGCACATACCTGACAGCATTCCACAAAACGAGAAACATCCCGGGACAAGGTCTCCCAAAAATATCTGGCGGCGACAATTCCCAACATTTTCATTTTTCCCACATGACAACCTCCCAAAAAATCGTTATGACATTCTTTAAGTACGTATTGACGACATTCTTGAGGAACAACAATCAATTTGATAGTATCTGGGATAGGCTGCCCTTTTTTATCAGTCTGTATACGGTATAGCATGCATTCTCAAACACAAATTTTGAAGCTGATCCCCGTACGTACGAAGCCAATTGCAAATCCTTTGGCAATTTATCATTTTCAAGAAACTCAATCATAGCAGATGTAAAAGGATCAGTACGTAGGGCCTCCGCCCAAATTTCCTGAGCTGCAACGAGCTGCGGAGGGAGATGCGGACCATCATCAGGACACTCGGTATCAAACACATCGTCCAACACGGCAAATAAAAATTCAGGAATTTTGGGATACTCAGCAAAAACACCAGCAATGGCGGGTGGATTCCGTGACAAAGCATCGGCTGCCCCATTTACTGAACCAGGTTTTTGAATAACACGAAAACGAAATTGCTCAATAAAAGCTCGCCAACGGGCAACTCTGCCCTCAGCCGACTTCGGCTTTGCGTGATCCCCCAAAATATATTCGAGGGCTTGATGGTCCGTGATTACATCAAACTTGTGCAAAATCAAATAATGTTGGAAATATAAGATTCCAAAGAAAATTGCAAGGGCCTCCAATTCAGTGACCGTATAATTCTTCTCGGACGCATGGAGGGCCCTGGCCGCGTACGCAACGGGATGAAACTTTTCCAAATTGTCCTGCTGTTGGAGAATGGCAGCTATACCCTGATAACTAGCGTCAGTGACTAAAGTAAACGGCTTAGTAAAATCAGGATAAATCAAAACCGAAGCAGTGACCAATTTTTCTTTCAAAGTTTCAAAGGCAACTTGACAGGCAGAATCCCAAACAAATTCAACATCTTTTTTCAAAAGACGAGTCAATGGATTCGCAATTTTCGAAAAATTTGGAACAAATCTTCGATAGTAACCCGCCAGACCCAGAAAACTTTGAACATCCTTAACTGATTGAGGGACAGGAAATTGACGAACCACCCGAATTTTATCAGGATCCGTTGCTATGCCAAATTCAGACAAAATATGGCCCAAAAATGCCATTTGTTTTCGTGCAAATTCACATTTTGACAATTTGAGAAGAACGTGCTCTCTTTGACAACGTTGAAAAATATCTAGCAACCGCTGCAAATGGTGGGACTCAGTCGGGCTAGTAACCAATATATCGTCAATATAAACAATGAAGCCTTCCATGATCCGATCAATTATCCGCTGGAAAGTACTGGGGGCATTACACAGCCCAAACGGCATAACCTTGAATTCGTATAAACCAGAATGAGTAATAAAGGCCGTTTTTTCCCGATCTTGCGGATAGACTGGAATTTGATGGAAACCTGAGGCCAAGTCAAGCTTTGAAAAAATACAATGGCCCAGGATCAGTTCGAACAGACCGTCAATTCGAGGTAATGGATAACAATCCTTTTTAGTGACAGCGTTCAGTTTTCGGTAATCAACACATAAACGCCAATCCCCATCTTTCTTAGCCACTAAAATTATTGGGGAGGCCCAAGGTGACCGGGAGGGCTGTATAAGGCCCTGTTCCAGCCAAGCGGATAATTTCTCGTCAATGATTTTCTTCTGTGCTGGATTAACTTTATAGGCCCGCGCGCGAATAGGTCGTTTGCCCGGTTCGATTTCGATGTAATGATAATCTATATCAGTCTTGCCGAAACCACCTGCAGCGTCCCAAATGTTAGGAAAATTCAAAATCATTAGCCGAAGGCGCCGTTGATTTCTACGAGAGAGGCAACAGTCCTTCAGACTAATTTTCCCATTCAAGAGAGCACGTTTTTCAGGATCAGCAAAAAGTGCAGTAGCAACGGATTCAGCTGCCGAAAAAGGGTCAACTTCTTCTTCTTCTTCTCTAGATGTACGTACGTAACTCCCCGAAATTTCTTTGGGAGTCACTTCTTCAGACAAAACCCCCGAAATTTTTTCAGAAGAAACTCGATACGTAGGGGGCTCAAACCCTGGTTCGCCCGGATGAACTTTACGTCGAAGAAATTTACGAAAAAGTTTCGGCTTATCTTGCACTGCTGGCGGGTCCACGCCCTCGCACGGCGATTCCCCCTCGGAGGAAACCCCCGCACGAGGCTGAGACTCATCAGCCCACGTTTCCACAATTTCAGAAAAATTTACAGGAACCATTGGCCACTGTTTAGACTGTTCCTGATTAAAATCAACCAAATCGTCACCAGAAAACAGACAGGAAGTCAAAATTTTTGATTCCTCCGAAGAAACTTTAGGGGGAACCACCCCCTCTTTTAGGGGAGGTACAGGTTCCGGAGGGGCTGTAACCCCCTTAGCACAAGAAGTCGCTTCTGGAATGGCTTCCATATCCGTGAAAAATACCGAAAAATTAGGGGGGCCACCCCCTCTTTTGATAGGATGTCCCCCTGAACTTGCTCATCATCACAGTTGAGAACCAAATGATCTTCAAAGGGAGAATCAAACAAAAATTCTGAAAATGGTGACGCCACCCGTGGAGGAGGGGTCCCAAGGTCTGAGTCAACAACAAAAATCATATCTTCAATATACGTATCTAAATTTGCCTGTGCCCTGGTGACGGCCAATGGTTTTTCAAAAGACGGATCCGTGGCCAGATAGTCCTCAGCCGGGCAAATGGACCCGACCAGCATGGATTTTGACAAGGCAACTGGACAATTTGTAGGATTCGCCACCAAAAATTCGAAAAAATTTTGCTTGAGATCAATAATCCCCCCATATGGCAATACACGATTTACATGAACAAAAGAATCCAAAGGTTCGAACAAAAAGGGAGTCCCGGTCAGTTCTGAGGAGACCTGGGCCTTTGCCCAGACCTCCGAGGAGGGGGGAACCACGACATCTACTGCCAGCACTGCAGCAGCGGGTTGCCCTTCTTTCGTAGACCATACTGAGCGCAATTGATCCGGTGTAAGCAGGTCATGGTACAGGCCCCCCATATTCACAATATTTTGAGAGAGCAAAATATCCCATGAATTAGCTTTCATAAAGTCAGTTCCTAGCAAAATGTTCTTATAAAAATCGGGAGTAAGATGAAAGTGCCACCCGAATTGAATTTGCCCAACATGAAAAGGGACGTAAACTTTACCTGTGAGCCTCCAATAGTCATTTCCAGGAGTTTTTGCCCGAATTGGATCTGGATATTGAACTACCAATTCAGCCCCCGCACGCAAAAGTCGTTCCAGACCTCCAAAACTCAAGATAGAAATAGAGGCTCCGGTATCAATAATTGCAACCAAAGTTTGCCCCTCCACTTGAATGAGAATAGCAGGGGTATTGTCCCCCGCAGCCAATACGGCATCAAGATCAATTTCACGGACCTGATCCGAATCAATTACGTCAGACGAAAAATTTTGACTGTAATATTGCTGACGAATTTCTTGAGCCCGTTGGGAGGAATAGGGGACCAATGGACCCTGGGAGGACCCCACCTCTGAAGATAGAGGGGGAGTGACCTCCCCAATGCCACGAGCCACCGAAGCAGCAGATGTAGCTCCAGAAGGTGCAGAGCCCGGACTGATGGGACCCTGGGGGGGTTCCCCCCCACTAGCGGTTTCCGAGCCAGTTTGGTCCCCCCGCACCGGAGAGGCCCCCTGACACCATGAATCCGACGGCTCGTAATTTGTGGACCAGACTTGCTCTGGATCAAACTTATCTGGCCATAACGTCGTGAACAATTCAGTCATTTCACCTACTTGGTCTTTAAGTGCCACATAGTATTGGTCCATTAAACTGTTCGTTTTTGAATGAATGGACGAAAGAAGGAAAAAATTGCGGTGCATCCACTGAAAAAGTTGGACCATCCGATCTGATGCCTCATCCTCTTTTGAAACAGAATTGGCGCCTAGGACATGTTCTGAACTGCCCAACTTAGAAAAATCAGGTTCTATTTGAATCATATGAATTGCCAGTTGAGAAACCATTTCTGAGACCTGCTGAGCCGTCGGATTTGTAGTGGCACGAGGGGCTGGCCCTCGAACCACCTGTCGGGCCCCGCCCCCTATAGGACCATGAGAAGCTCTAACAAAATTTGGATAAGAGGGAGGAGGTCGAGCAGGCGCCGCAGCCACAGGCTGAGAATTTTGAACAGGTGCCCGCGCGACAGGGCGCCCCCCCCGCAGGAACCGCCGGAAACGCTGGAACCAGCGCTCCCTGCGCCCCTACGGGTGGCCGCGGCTGTCCCGATTGCATATAGTACCAACCTGAATCCTGTTGAGGTTGTTGCTGTGAATAAGTCATCAGCTGTGGCGGCGCCGCCTGAGGGTGATATGACGCCGGAGGAGGAACTGCCGGGTAGGCCCCCACCATGTCCACCTGCTGTTGAGAATTTTGAGCATTTCTCGGTTTATACCCCGGAGGGGCCTTACTTGGATCCTTGTCCCAACACTTGTCCGGATGATGTCCTCGTTTGTTGCAATGTTTGCACGGTGGGAATCGTTTCCGCTTTTCTTCTTCCATTTCCTTGAATTTATCCCAGAACTTCGTCTCCAGCCAATCCTTCATCTCCCGTAGCTCCAGCCGCGTCGCCGGCGTCGAGTCCAGGGGGGGCACCCCCTCTTTTGACATGGGCTGGGAATTTACATTAAAAATTGGAGCCACAAATTGTTGTTCGCCATAGCCAGGTTTCGAATTTCGAGCCTCCAGTTTATCCAAAGTACGTAGGATTTCTTCTAAAGTAGGCTCCCCTTTACTGAAATTTGAGGCCAATGCAGAGGCATATTCTGAGCGAATTCCATCAAATAATTGTTGGACGCAGTGCCTGTCCCTGTCTTCTTGAGATGGCCAAATTTCCAGGGCCTGAGACTGGAGCTCCGATACGTACTGGCGCGCCGACTCCCCAGGCTGCTGAACACGCTGGGCGAAACGATGAAATTTTTCCGAAACAGACAACTTGGGCTTCGGAAATTGAGCAGAGAGCAGACGTACAAAATTATCCAAAGAATCCACAACACCAGGGCCAATTCTGGACGCATAAATCAGTGCTTTTCCCGACAATTTATTGAACATCAACCGGGCCCACTGATCTTGAGGAATTCCCTGAACCGTGGCTGCAGAAACAAACTGGGGCAACCAATCTTCAAAATATTCCAGAGTCGGTTCAAAACGCGGTATATCTTGCAAAATGGCCATATACGTACGATATAATTGGGCACTATGTTTACTAACAGAAATATCAGTGGCCTGCATAGTGGGAGGGGTGGGGTGTGGTCGCCCACGCCCTTGCCCCCCAGCCGGAGAAAAAGCACTAGAAACGCCGTAGACCCCTTGGTCTGGCTGTTGCTGGAATTGGCCCTGCTGTTGAGGCTGTTGAGCAGGAGAGGTTGTAGTCTGCTGATGTCCTCCTTGCTGTTGAGAAAAAAACCCATAATTTTGCGGAGTACCCGGACCAGGATCCGGGTACATAGGAGCCAATAACTGTTCCTGCTGTGGATATGCATACGTACCTTGCTCTTGAGCTGAAGACTGGTCCTGATGATAGCCATATTGATGTTGGGCGGTAGAATCCGGCTGTACGTATATATATTGCTGATTTGGAGCATCAAAATAGTAACAATTTCCATCAGAATCGTAATAAAATGGTCCAGTTGCCTGGGGAGGCGGCGCCTCCGGTGCCGGGGCGCCAGGCTGATCCTGCTGTTGTCGCGAATACTGAGGGTCAGGCACTGCATCATTCGGCAAAAATGGATTATGCCCTGGATTTTGACTAGTTGGGGGCGGATTCTGACCTGGGGGCGGACCCCCCGACTGCTGAGGTCGTGATCCAGTACCAGGGACCGAACGTACTGTATTTTGTCCAGAACCATAAGAATGATGAGAATCAGGACTATTGGGTGCCCCCTGAGTACTCGACGCTTGCGGAGACGTCGGGCCGGCCACAGGAGTGCGGGATGACTGAGCCGCAGCAGAGGTTGAAGCCTGGGGCGAGGCCGAATTTGACAGGAAAGGGCGTCCATTTTCAACATGCTTTTCGATCAAAAGATTTGTCATACGATCCACCAAACTTTGATAGTAATCCGCAATTTTATGTAGGCGCCGTGGATCACCTCTCGGAAGATTAGCCACTTCTGGGTCCCGGACAACAGCTGCCGCCGCCGCCCAAATTTCCTCGTCCGACGGTAGAATAGACGTAGTAGTCTGGGGGGGAGGGGGACCTCCTGCCTCTTCACACGACATATTAACAATACAGACATGGTCCGTACCCGCATTCTGAGCATTTCCCCCCGAAGAATTTTGCCCGGGGGTAGGAACTGGCAATGGGGGAGGTTGGGAATTCTGGGCCTGGGGAGGGGGTGGGGGAGGCTGATTTTGGGGGGGGTCGCCCCCCGCTCTGCACCGACTGATTCCCCCCAGTAACAGGCGGACCAAAAGTATTATTCAACATTTGAGAAATTGCTGGAGCCGGTTTTGGGGCCCCCCGACCCGACCCCACCACCTGAGCGGCAGGCCGGTCTGTAGCCGGCCGCCACTGACTTTGACTGACCGGGGCTAGATTTCGCACATGTGCCGTATGCTGATGTTGCGGCTGACCCCGCCAATTTTGCAAAGGGATAGTAGTCGGAATATACGGGATCCCCCAATGTTTATCCGGAGCCCCCCCACGAGTACCTGGAGGTACCCCATCACGCAAGGGAGGATCGGTATAATTTTCCATTTCGAACCTATCCCCCCGCTCCAAAATAGGCGCTTGTTCGCAGCAACGTTGACGAAAAACTAAATTTTCAACTTCAGCTGGCGCATCAAAATAAGGTAAAAATTCAAAAAGTCGCTGAATATCTTCTAAACGATCGTCCAAGAAATTTTGAAACTTAGGCGCAAATTCTACCGGCATCTACCACATGACACGGTCACCACATGTGAAGTTCGAGTCTACGTCTGTTGGTAAACTGTACTGATTCTCGAATAAAACGAGTTGACTATCTATAATTTAGGATAAGACTAGATCACTAGGTAACTGTGTGGTGTGTGATGCCGATAGAAAATGCCCTAAGTCTGCCTAAGAAAGAATATTTAACAACAAATGATTTTACTGTCAACTTTCACAAATGAGCCGGCAAGACTCCAGAAAATATCAAATCAAACTAACAGATACAACTATTTCACATTAACTTTTCAAATATAAACTAGCAATAAATTTATAGCGCCAAAGTTCAAATTCACAAAATAGATAACTTCGCAACTTAGACAATCAAATGCGCGAACCCCAAAAATCGGATCGAACCCACTCGAATTAAAACCCCCGACCACTTCTCGAACTCAACCCAAACTCAACTGAACTTGTTCAAGCGTGACCCAATTTGAGAATTTAGCTAAAGTACCGACGATTTCAGACAAGAGTCACCAAAACGCTGAGCGTTTGTCAAATTGAACATTTCTCAAATAATTCCATAATTTAGGAATGCGTGCTAACTTCACGAAATATGTCTATCTTTAGTGCACGCTATCTTCACACCCCCCCCCCCCCGCCCCCCCGGCCGGCCAAAAAAAAAAAAAAAAACACAAATATTCTACCTACTAAAAAAAAAAAAAATTTTTTAAAAATTACACAAAAAAAAAAAATATTTTTATTCCCCACCCACCGGCCCCCCCCCCCCACACACATTCTCGACATGCTGACCGGACTACGGTAAAACTACTCAAACTTAATTGAGACAACTTTTCGACAACTTTTTGACAACTACGTTTGACAACAATTATTACAATACAACACAACTACAAAACAACATCCTAAAGTATAAAGCCGTCCGAAGCCACATAGCATACGAAAAACACCCCAATTAAAGAAAACCAAACCATAATCTTCACACCAGTGTAAGGATACTACGAAAACAGGCTCACAGCTTATCCCCCGCACAGATACTCTGTTTATTTGAGATTTTAACACTGAATCCTTAACTCAACATAACTTAACTATAGCATTTTTATAGGCGTGTATGCTAAGTGCACTGCAGGATAAATATGTTGAGATTTGTGGATGTGCTAATCCCAACTACTCATCAGATTTGAGTTCCTCAACGATTTGCTCCACCATTCCAGATAGTGAGCATTTTAACAATTTAACAACCTGAGAGCAATAGTTAACACTTTTAAACCACAGCTCAAACCACATTTCTGTGATTTAAATGATATACATACGGATATTTCCAAGTCTAACGACAACTGTGGTTTTCCTGGTAAATTTACCTGCTTATTACTGTCTCATGCAAAATGCTTGGTGTTTGAGTGCTCAGAACGAGCAAATGAGCTGGCGCAAGTGACCTCAACGTATATCAATCAAGATATACCAGGTTCTGATTGCCTGTCTGAAACATTTTATTATATGCCTCAATTTTCAATTGTCTGCTTACCTTTCAAATACAAAGAATGGATGGGCAAAGATTCAAAAAATACATTAACAAAAGTACACTCAGTCATATAGGTTAACGCGGATGGTCTGGGAGGTCCAAGCCCCCCCCCCCAACCCGGACAAGGTACAAGCCCTACCGCCTTCGGGGACAAGGGGTAATGAAAAAATGGCGAAGGGGTAGGCAAAAATAGCCAGAAAAAATTAGTTTTTACACTAAAGTTTCAAAAAATTTTAGGCTTAGCCGGAATTTTTTTGCTGAAATGTTTAATTTTTCAGGAAACTCGTTCAAAATTTTGAAAAGTTTTTCTAAAAATTGAAAATTTTTTGCAAATTTTGATAAAAAATTGCAAATTTTAATACAATGCAAATGCAAATTTTAATTTGGAAAAATTTTACAAATTTATTCTTGAGATACAAGTCCCCCTGAAAATTTTTGTTCAAGGTACAAGCCCCCTCAAAATTTTTTGGGGACAAGCCCCCCCCAGGACCCGACCCTATGTTGATGTATGCACCCAGTATTCTAAATATGTTTGCATTTACTTTACTGATTTAGTAGCTTGCATTTTGGATGTGGCAGACAATATTTCTGATTTTTCCAGAACAATAACACATTGCGGAGAACCTTGCCTGTACATGTTTCTTTCAATGTTAATGCTAATTTTTAGTGTTAATGCAGCAGCGAGGCTGTACACACTTAATCTTATTAGTATCAGGGAAGATTGTTTAATATTCGCTTATTAAAGTCAACCATGGTCAATATATTTGCAATACCGGTAAAGCTTAATGGTAGAAATGTGGATTGTAGATTTGGCTGAAGCAAAATTAAGGGGGGGGGAGAGACATAGGAACCTTCTGACAGTATATATAGGTTGCAAGATAGTTCAATGTTAGAAATTGTCAACGAGAAATCATGAAATGCGTAGTCGTGCGCATCGTTGTACATGGGACTTTCAAAGGCCCGGTAGGTCTGGCACACTATTAGGTTTGAATTAGGAATACTCTGCACAAAAGGTTCACATTACTAAAGTTTATTAAATGCTCCAATTCAAAAGTACACAAAACTAAAATTTAAGATATTTGTTAAATGTCAGCAACTGCGAAAGGATGAAATCAGCGTAATAAGCTACTCTCAACGTCAACTCAATGTGGCTCAGTGGTAGAGTGTTCAACTCAAGATCCAAAACTCGGTGGTTCGATCCCCGCCCTGGTCAAATTTCTTCTCATCTTTCAATCCTAATTACAACCTTTAACATTTGACCGTGCTATATCCAAACTGCTCTGCGGAGATGAAGTCGTTTGCGGTGCCTGGGTATTGTGGAATTGCAGGTCCCTGTTATAGTTGGTTCGCTTTTTGGTGATCCTCGTGGTATTAAGGGTTATAGATGACATGGTTATATGGTTGTTGTATAATTAATATGAAATCTCCCGGCTTTGAAGAAGAATGAAATATAATTGGCCTCGGGTTAGGAGGCAGCCGGGAAGCCGCCCTTGAACAACAATGGTGCTTTGATTTGAGTACCCGACCTGCAATTCCTGGAAATTTCAGGCCGAATTTCAATTTGCAAGGGGAATATGTTAAACAATAGCAAAGGTTAAAATAGTAAACTACAACGTCTGGAAGTGGCTCAGCGTTCTACACAGGTTCCAAAACTCGGTGGTTGGATCCACGCCCTACACTTATTTCACATATCTCACATATTTCAATCCCAATTTCAACCTTTCACATGTTTGTTGTTGGATTTGTCCAGACATTCCACGTTTTATTGGAGAACAAACAATTCTTAGAGTTTAATGCGTTTATTGCCTGTAACTAGTGCATTTGCTTTTAGATCTACGCAATACCATCACACAACGACCTTTGCATTGTACCCATCTAATCAATATCAGGTTTGTGCTTTTCTGCATTTGAACTAAGCACCTTCCTTATTATACAACAATTGTTATGCAAATACTTGACGTCTAAGCTATAAGCAAACAGTATACCGAGGGAACACCATCTTCCGGTTTCATTGTATGTTTTCACCATTTTCTTCATAAATAAGGAACCACATAAGCTCTAATAGACAGAAATTTTCGTGTGTAACGTCGGCCGGCAAAAGTTGCTTTGAGTCATCGCACTTCTCGCCAACTGGACAAACTTGCAGGGTCAGGCAGTCAGAAAACACCATTTCGAGCTATTAAGCACTTGCAATCATGCTAGGCGTATGAGTTCACTTGGCAGCATCAATGTAAGAATGATAATAAAAGGTAAGGACAGATGTCGCACTCTTGTTATAAAGTGACCTTGAGAAAATTATGATTGTCCGATAAAGTTTAATTTAATATTTTTATGTAACATGTGCATTTACATTACAATATCATCAACAACACTTGCATTACCACTTTTCCAAGTTTCTGTAAATAAATGATGATGTAGTTAGACTATGAAAACCATCCATGATGGGCACATTCTTAAGCGAAATTTTAGCAGTCAATTCCATTAGAAGCCAGACAATGCTGTCCTGTTTTCTTCTTTCAACAAGCGTGATTACTTGTTCAGCTCAGTTGAACTGATAGTAACTGATGTTACCTTTCCCGTTTTTAACTAATTATTGTAATAATGACATCTCACAAGGCATGTGCTAACAGGCATCTTTATTATGTTATAGTTTCCTTATGAAAACTTCTCAACATTAACAAGAAACAGGTAAGGCAGTAAATGTCGAAATTATACTTATTCAACCTTCAGTCAATATAGCTACAACAATTACACACAGGTCGTATTCTGGTTAACTGATTGAACATAGCTTGGGATTGAAAGATCTGGGCTTCGTAACTTGTCGCAAATTCTCAGACTCTGGTCTGTTTCTAGTCAAGATATGTAGTTAAATTTTAGCATGTAACATAAAGTCTTAAACTTATATAAACGAAGCAAAGGCTAATATTGCTGAGCTCAACTAGTTTAATGTTTCGTTAAATGTAAACATAAAACATTTTAAACATTAAACATCAACAGTAAACATTTTCACAACTTACAAAGAGCTACGTTATCTTGATTGTAATCAACATACTGTGATTGTTTCAGATACTATTCCGTGATTGACATTTATTATGAGGAGTACCACATAGTTATGTACACGGAAAAACTGAAAGAAACGGTGGGAATCAAAGCGGTTTATTATTATTATTATTATTATTATTATTATTATTATTATTATTATTATTATTATTATTATTATTATCATTATTATAGTTATTATTATTATTATTATTATTATTATTATTATTATTATTATTATTATTATTATTATCATTATTATAGTTATTATTATTATTATTATTATTATTTATTATTAAGACTATTACTATTATTATCAGCTATCAGCGGTTTTCGTGTTTTTCGTTTTCATGTTCGTGAGCTATTACAAGTTTCGGAACAAAAAACAAAAAAGTATTTACAAAAATCTGTAGCTAAATGTAATCATTTGAGTGGCTAGATGTATGTTTTCGCTCGGTTATGTAAATGAGGAATTGAGAAAACTAAGAAAATTGGAATCCATCAGCGAGCTTGACCATACAGAAGGCAAAAATATCTGTGACATCTTTACCCGATGTTTATCTTTTCCCGGACCTTGACTAGTGCTGGAAAATAAAAAATTTTGCGAGCCGAACGGCCAGCCGTCGCAAAACAACGGCCCGGACTGTTGGGTAATTGATTTCAAGTTGTTTTACTGCTAATTTCAACTTGTTTTACGGCTGTTTATTATGCGTTCATGTTTCACAAACAAACAACAACAACAACAAGTGGCCCAGCCGATTACGTGTTTGGTAGATATTACATTGTTGTGTTATGCAGAATTCCACACATTATCCAAGCTTTCAATTATAGAAATGCAAGCTGTCACTCCTGCTCCGCTCTTACCCCTACATTACAATTCCGATTCCATTGTTTTTTTTCAGATGCTGTCCTTACTTTTTCTGAAGATTTTTAACTTCCTCAAACCAAATCTCTCTTGTGTTAAGTTTGTCCACATGCTTGATTTTGACATAAAGATCTAATTTACATGATCATGACCTAAACTAAATTAGTTACAGCGTTGGTAACGTTTCAAATCAGCAATTACAATCGCAAGCAAGATGCAAGACGGCTGCACTACGTCTTAAACTTCGAACGATACCCACTTACATCAATATCAATACCAACAAACTAATTAAGCGACAACTGTTCACATATAAAAAGCTTACACCCTTCTCGTAGAATTAAGTTAAAAAGGATTAGGTATGTTTATCCTATAAGTAGCCACCACATAACATTTGTAAACTCCCCCAGATACCGGCACAACTCAATTCTAACTTCCACTATGTGCAATTAATCATCTTAAAACAAGGCCATTGAATAAAATAAACGAATTAATTAAATGAAATTTTTGTCGACTTGAAATTGCATTGAAATTTATTAAGAAATCGCCATTTAACGTGTAAAAAATGCCGCCCGGCCAGCCATTGGTCCGCGGGCCGCTGGCGGGCTGCCTATTTGTAATCTTGCGGGCCGGGCAGCGCGCCTGGCCGTAGCCGAAAAATCCAGGCCGGGTCTGGCCCGAGCACGCGGCCCGCCACCGGCCGCGTCACAACTCTAACCTTGACCACACGGTCTTCAACTTTAAGACTGATTTCTGGGTTACTGTAGAGTCTAAAATCCGGACTGTCGCAAATAAGTAAAAAATGAAAAATAAAGTGCATAACCAAGACAATGCTTTGGAAATGTCAGCAGCTGTTGATGTTGTTTCTCTGATTTTACGGCCGGTGTACTCTGACATGAAAGCATACTATTCAGTTGAAAATCATGAAAGCCTGTCATTTGCCATATTTGCATATTTTAGATAGCCACTATGATAAGTGACATAGGAAACATGCTCAGTATTGCTTGTGGTGTATCGTGCATAGGCATGATTGAACTGCTTTGTCTGCTGTTGGAATTGTCCATAGATTGTTGTAATATCTAGACGTATTTTAGTCCGATATTGAAAACAGAAAAATATGCATGCATTACAGCAAGCTAGTTGGAGTTGTTCGTTCTGCGAATTCTTTGCACGGAGTTTGTGGACGGACTAAAAACTTCAGATTGTTATGAGTAATGGTGTTCACACTGTTCAGTTTACAGATTTTCCCGCTGCGGAACACACATTAGATCTGCGCAGACTCTTCTGATTCATACTCTTCTGATCCTTCTGACCCTTCTGAACATATTACTTGAAAAAACTTTTGGACTAGGCTTTTTGCGAAATCCTTGCCACAACAACAGAAGAGATTTTGCAACAAACTCATAGATATTCGTATGTATTTTACAAAGCCACACTAGGGGACAACAGTTTAATCTAGCAGTTTCGGTGAACTCATTCATCAGTTTCCGCATAGAAATGCGAGACCTCATCAATACTGATGTAGGACGAAAGTTCGTCGTAACTTCATTTGGTTAACAAAATTCATTGTAATAGTGCAGATACCTTGATTCCCGTTTGCGAAACTTTGGGATTTAGGAAATGGGCCATACATAGACCATAAATGGTCCCCATTAATTTTCGTAAAAAAACTTTTCAATTAGACGCTTGTTTCTCTCGATGGAAAGTCGAAACGCGAAATCATGAAGAGTGGGCCAGGGAAACTGTCGCGGAAATGTAAAGTCGTTTTCTAATTGATTCCACTTATTGAGAGAAATCCGAGTTCAAAACAATCTGGTAACGACTTTTAAAATATCATCAATTCAGGTGCAACAGAATAAGCCACGACACTGGTGTAGCCAATCAAACCTAATTGTTCGGATTGTTGGTATACAAAAGCAGTATGAGTCATACCAGTCCTGTCGCTGTTTGCAAAATTCAAACTGCCCTTTGCTACCCAAAATTACACCTGAAATTGAATGACGATCAAATGCAGGTTTTCTAAGCGTCTTTCTTAAGGAGGGGGGTCGCTTTTTGGCCGATTTTTCGACCATCAGCGATTTTGCTCATTTTCACACATTTTGTAGTCCCGTTAGGTCCTCAAAACAAGACAAGAGCGTTTTGCGTAATATTGCTTCTATCGTACTGTAGAGCCCTTCAAAGGTGACCTCGACATGTGTTAAACATAGGAAAAGGGAAAAGTTTGGTTAAAAAGTTTGTGGCAGAAAAATTTTTCGCTGTATCCAAGATACAGGGCTACAACCTTGTTGTACATGTTAAGGACATATCAGAGAGTGCAACTAACCCTTCTGGAACAATTCTGTTGAGTGTCGGATTTCTGGCGATTTTTCAAAGTCAAAATTTCGCAGAATTGGTGCTTTTTGTACCACGAAAAACAGGATCACCAAAACATTTTTGCCTCTCCTGCGCGATTGGCACAAGCTAGGGAAATCGCTTATAGACAGTTGCACTCTACGCATACACAGAATTCTTATGACAGTAGTTTCAAATTTCTGCCATTTGTAATGCTCTCAAAAATCGTGCCACAAAAAATGCCACCATTTTGCACAATTTTCACGTTTTTTTAATAATTTCTCACTCTTTACCAACTCGATAGTCACAAAAATTGGCACATAAAACTCTAAATGCCTGCCTGACATTATGGTAAAGGCAAATGCTTCAATGTGGAACTTTTCTGTCGTGTCGGCTCCTTTGATCTGTTATAGGTCACAAAAGTCAATTTTTGAAATTTTCAAAATATAGACAATTTGTGTATCATTCGATAGCTACTGATGAGCTGAACAACTTTTCTAATAGAACTATGTGTCCGAAATGTAGTATCTGAAAGTTAGAGCAAGTTAAAGTTTGAGGGCACAGTTAGCTGATAAAAGCTCTGTTCACAATTGAAGAACATACTGTGAACGACTGGATGGATATTCCGGAGTCGTTTTAGCATTAAAATATTAGCCTACCCACAGAATTAATTTGCCATATTAGTTGACCCAAATTTCGCTATCGTTCTGTCTCAATATGACCTTGGAGGGCTAATCACAGTGATTATCAAGTTTTCCAACTTTATAGCCGAATATCTCTGGCACTGTTTGGTTTCGAACTCTAATGTTTTGTCTTGTTTTTGAGAACATATGTACCTACATTGTGTGTGAAGATGAACTAAATCCGTGACTATCGATTTTGACCCAAAGCGACCTCCCCCCTTAAGGGAGCAACTAGAGAATAAAATGGGTGATAATTCCATATTCACTCATTTGCACTGAGATTTGAATGCACTGTTGGCATCTAATTCCGTAGCACTAACCGAAATTCTAGTATGACTCTGCGGAATTAGAAGTACACAGTGTACTCAAGCCTCCTGTGTGCGTACACAGAATTATCACCAAATAAGCAAGATGTTTACGCAAAACATGTCTGTTTTAACTATATTCGTCGTCAATATAGGCCTGCTGCGAGTATGTAAGCATTATTAGAGAATAGGCGTTTTGCAGAAGTTTATCGACATTGAAGCCTTCCTGTGGTCGCGAAATTGCACCAGTCTGTCAGATGAGATGCTTAAATTTTAGCAATAACTGAGGATTAAATGATACGTTGATGCTTCAAATCTTAAGGCCATAGTCAATGCTGCAAATTCAGGTAAATCTGTTTAGGGGAAGCATATATTTCAACCTATAGTATAGGGGGACAAAAGTTTTGTGGAGAAACAAATCTTTTGGAGAACTAATGTTTCAGCCTAGCACACCAACGGGGAAACAAAAATTCGGGGGAATCGAATATTTTGGGAGGTGGAAAATACTTCACAAAACCAGCGCTGTCTAACTATATGCACATCAACATCATATTATTGTAATAGTCGATAGCTCCCACTCTTCATAACTTGTTAATTTGCGTACGAAGCAAAGCATCGTTCCTAATGTAAGTGCTCTGCTTCGTTTTTTGAGAACCTTAGATGCAGATCTTAACGTATATTGAGTTTTAACACGGACGCTGTTTATTCTATATGATGCAGAACTATCAATAACATTGCGTTGATGTCTAATTTTTTCAAAAGTGATTATAGTAGACCTGCTGCACCGAGGCGCAGCACTAAATATGGAATAATTAACTGTCTGTCTTTCGCTCTAAAGCATAATTAAAGAAATACAATCATAAGACTCTGATTCATTGAACAATGAAAGACGTCAATTAATGATAATCATAATGCGTCCAATTGACAGAATTGTCAACAACTACGACAGACTACAACTGTTTACATTATCGGACAACCTGACTTACGCAGTAGCCAGAGCTTCCACACACCTTACTGCAAAACACTTTTTGTTTGCAAATGCGGCTTGTATTCCTTGGTTTTGCAAGTTTAATTGCTGGTTTAGAAGTTACTAGTTTACTACTAATTACAAGTAACCGAGTTTCATTACGAGTCGTACAATACCAAAACATGAATGTTTGCAGTATGCAGTATTCTGTTCAACAAGTACTGTTACCTGAAACAAAAATATGTAATTTCTTTTTACAAATTTACGCATTGTGATGAATTAAGTGATATTATCCCTTCAGCACCTTGAAAAGGAAAACTCGGGCATCGGGTGGGATTTGAACCTACGACTTCCGAGCTAACGCTCCGACATCCTGCCAACTGAGCTGCCGAGGCTACGGCCGCATCAATCTAGAAGGAGTGCGTATCAAACTATACTGACAATTAATTAATAATGCGTTTTACAACTATTACAATTACTGTTACCATTACAATTACTATAACAATTACTATTCAACTAATCAATTTATAGTTATTATCAATCCTCCTCCATAAACAACCGTTCCCCACATTAGGACTATTCATTGCTTGAGCTGCTGCCGTTGTTATTCATGTATTTTTGAAAATAAACTAGAGTTACCTTGAAAACACTGGCGCGGATGAACACACTTTTTGCCATTCCGTACCAGACCCTTGTCACAAGCACAACCTTTAGGACAAGGATTAGGACATTTAGGTTTTCGATTGCTGCAGGTTGGTTCACAGGCACAATCGGTAAAACTTTCGTTTACATCACAGCCATCCCGAAATTTTGCTCCATGTCCTGAGAGCGGACAAGGGATATAAAACTTATCTTAAACAAAAGCGGCAAAACAAGTAGCAGAGGAACATGTTTATAAAAAAGCATTATTCAAGGAAAGTCAGGTAACGGATACTGCTAGTGCATCTTTCAAAACCGCATTTACCAAAACAGTTCTTAATCAATTTACTCAATTATAGTGTGGAAATGACTAACTCTCATAGCGCAGCACTGTTCCATTTCAAGCTGTTCCAGAAGTTGGCGTAGGAGGGCAAGAACAAGGGGATATAATTTGTAGTAAGAGACTTTGCTTCTACGTTTTTCTTCTAGGAAAACGTTTCAACAACGCCAGGGTGGAGCCGTTGACAATAGGATGCGCTTGACACAGGCCCGACAAGTTACAACATGGAGGTAAAGCTTGAAGATTGAAAGTTCATAGGACTATTCGAAACCTCTGCGCTGGAATATTGCATGGAGCATAATGCAATGTCAACGAGTTCAGATGCATTGGTTTTTTATAGAATTAAGAAATAATACTAGGAAAAGTGGGGAAAAGTATGACCGCATTGGAACCCAACTGGAAAGTCGATAAAATTTGTCTTTTTAGATAGTTCACTGCCTAAGCTGTATATTCAGAGGATCAAAGCCCTACGTGAATATGGGAACCAGTTTTGCCAGATTCCTGTTCGCGAAGCAATAGCTGGTGGTAATTCCATAAAAACTCACCGTTTGGTAAGTTGCGATTGCGCGGTTTAATTGTTGCATTAACCTTAGCCAAAACTTCGACGTATTCTTGTAGCAGCATTAGAGATATGTCCAGTTTGGTCGGAGAGCACAAAGCTGGCCAAGCTGAAGTCTTTGCGTAAATTTGGAGATGTAATCATTAGTCAAATGAATCAATAATCAATTCTAAAGTCCTTGGCAGATGATGGGGTTGAGAAAGTGACTCAATTAGTATCAACAGGACAAAATTTCAGGAAGAAAACCACAGCAAATCAAACGATGGGCGAAAGCCTGCATCATCGCTCTCATTGTAACTTTGGGTTGCGTTTACTAGCCATGAATAGGAAGAAGAAAATGTAGGTTCAGACTCAGCTGGGCGGGCAGAAACAAGCAGAGTCTTCTGCTGGAAGGAACAATCGTTGTACCCAAGCCGTTTCTGGTACATTTTACATTTTAAGCAAAATTAAGCAATCAATTCAAAAATATTCATCAAAACACGTTTTTACTATTTGTCCCAAAACTTTTCAACAAAACAATTTGGAATCGTTTTGCGACAGCCACCTTTTAAAATTCAGAAATTCCCAAACGTTAGACCGTTTTCAACGGTCGCAGTAGACTCCCAAAATTGGACAAACGCGCTACTGTATATATACTTACAATACGTAGTGCACAAGTATTCACTGGCAAATTCCATGTCTCTTGAAATTCCAGTGGAACTACAGGACCCATCTTCAGCTGAACAGAAATCGCATTTCTAAATTGTAAATATACTGTTTAGGTTATTTATAAAAAAGGAGGTTCTACATTAAACAGTTGTTTCATTTCTTTCAGTGACGTTCAAATCTCAAGTCTGAAGAAATTTCTTCAAATAATAATAATAATAATAATAATAATAATAATAATAATAATAATAACAATGATTTCAGTATAATGATAACAACGTGACCGTTGTCAGGCGATAACAATGCCACAGAATACAGCAACTACACACAGTGCACCTACACAGTCTGTATGTTCCTTTAATCCACAATCTGGACGACCTAAAAATGTTTATTCATCTATTCAATAACCAATAACAAAAAGCTTTTTACATACTGTTTGGTGCAGTAGTAAGAAAAATTACTATAGAAAGTTATTGTGAATACTGCTAAAAATACAGAATGTATTGAAGTATGGCACTGTCCCAGTTCTCTGTTATCAGATCAAAAGCTACCCTCTGTACGTTATGAGCTGAGCCTCCCATATTTCCTGTCTTCAGTTCAAAAAGTGTTTTTCGCTAGGCTAGCATGAAGCAAGAAAACCCAAGCTAGTAAACTCATTGTCATACTATTGAATAAACCGACTACCTGCGATGGAATTCTTATAAGGCAATCGAGGCTTGTAATAATATCTTTTGTCTGAAATGAAAACAAAAAGGAAGTGTTTTGACTTGCGAAGAAAAAATCATGAAGCTTTGGAGCACAAAACCAATTTCTCAAGAAGTGAATGCAGAAGCCAGTAATTAGGTCTGTCGGTCTGTTTTCAAATAAGAATGTCATTAATCTTAAGGTGGTGATTCCTTTTGTGCATGTGCATGACTGACGACCCATATAACGACGAAAATAGATAAAACTTTCCCAAATAAGTTGTTTTATCATTCTGACACCGTCTGCGCAATCCCGCTTCAAAAATTCAACGTCTCCGTTCAGCGTAGTTTTTGCTGATTCCTGGCCATTAGACAGTAGCTGTATAGCTATAATTATATTCATTCGAAAAATGTTGTTATTCGCTAAGTTTTTGGTTTCTAAGTAAACCTTCTAGCTCTTCGCTATCGTGATATACTCCCAGCTTTCTTATTTTGCTTCCAAAGCTTGTCTTTTTTGCAGAAACGAAATAATCAATTGTTTATTGAGCTATCTAACTGTATAACTAAAGTAAGGTCTGACTGATGCTAATTATCTGGGGCATTTTCCAACTGCTATCCCATAGGCTGCGATCTTAAAAAATGTAGTTTGTGCCTAAACACTACCAAATTTTTTCCAGTGATTGTGGGGCATTATGTATAAATGCTGCAAGGTTGCCACTTAGCATATGTGTTTTACAGAAATTGCAGATTGTTGCTTTCTAGCTAAGGTGGTCGCTTGCCAATGTTGGGAAAAGTAGGAAGAAACCTGGTTGCGCAAACATTGTAGCTAATTTTTCTACTTCGAAGAGCGATTTCATAACAATTAAAAAAGGGTCCCCAGGTATTTGATAGAGGTATCAAATGATATGATCAATGTCTCTTCAAAAAATTTGCTTCAGTTTGCAAAAACTTTTAAAATTTGTACTACTTCAAAAATCTGTTAAAATGTTTTCGAAATCCAAAATTAATTACAAAGTATTCCGTAGAAGGAGAAAATGTTAAGAGCTGGCAAAATGAACTGCACGCTAAACGGTCTACTCCTCGGGCAAGTCTGTACCTATTGGTTCCTCTCACAACTGAGTACCCAGTACAGCCCATACATTAACAAAAAGCTAGATCTAAGGACAGGTGTTCAAAGAATATTCTACGAGGCATGTGCCTTGGACGACCCTTTTTGTGGGCTCTTACCATAAGCCTAAATTGATCCTAAAATTAACGTTAACAGATGTTGAGAAAAATTAAAAAATCTTGTAAAAAATAGTTAGTTTGTAAAATAATTCCTAATTTTGCTAAATTTCTATTGAAAAATATGAATTTCTATTTAAAATTTTAAAACTCTTCTTTAAAGCTGTAAATTAATTTTTTCTTAATTGCTCTTGAACGCCCAGTGTTAACGTATGACTTTACGCAATTGTCTGCGGCCATTCGCTTTTTATACGAGTGCTAGAATTAGCGAGTGTCATGTTGAAAAGCTTCTTGCTGTTTACGCAAACATGCAAGGGAGTGAGCGTTCACAATGGTGTACTGGCTAGTCAGTTGTTTGAGGGGGTGACCCACCATGTACGTAGTTGTGGTAGTAGTGAAACATGTGTGTGCATATGATTTTTCAGCCTAATAACTAAGACTGCGGCGCCTGTTACACGCTGTAACAGGTGTACTTCAGCACCTTAAATCTGCTACGCGAACGACGGTCAACGAAGAAATTCAAATTCACCAAAGCAGTATGTTCCATTCATTCCTTTGATGCATTCGCAGAAGTGGCGGACAGAGCCAGTTGATTCATCCACTGATTCTGCACACTTATGCCCGGGACCACAGTTCAACTTAAAGCACCAATCTGAAATCGTAAATGACGTAAAATTAAACGGACAAAGGAAGTAAAACAAATAAAAACAGAAAATATAAAAGGAAAAATATATAAAGGAAATATATATAGCTGACAACCTTGAAACTCGGATTGCGTAAGACTTTGTCAGTTGTAGCCGGCACATTTAAACTTGACATATCAATGAGCTGTTAATGCCTAAAGTCCATTTATGTCATTATGCCATGTTAGCTCAATGGTAGGTTTAGGTTTTTAATTTACTCCATTGTACTAAAGGATATGGACGCACAAAGGTGTTATGTATTGTTCAGCAACTTGGTTATTGATCTCCGATAAAGTCGATTTTCGATTCTTGAGCCGGAATTGAGGGGTTCAAAAATCTAAAGTTTAGATTTATCAGGTTTGACGGAAATTTATGCAAAGCATTGTCTAGCTGACATGACACGATATCTAAGGAGAATGCGCTTGCATCGATATAGAAGGGCTCTGTGAACAAGTTGGGAAACAAAATGTAGAATTAAAGTACATCTAGATGTTTCAGTCCGAAGCAACAAAGAGAAGAATTAAAACTTATATATGTCGCCAACATGGCAAATCATAAAAAGTTGGCCTTATTCCTGAATCGCGAATCGAAACAAGCTGATTTTTACAGATTTTACTGTACCTGTAATGCCTAATAACTGAGAAAATCTGAAACAAATCTACTTTTCACGGTAGTCCTTCCTAATCTACAAGCATCCCAACCCAAAAATAGATTCATTTATGGCAGGCTTCTTGCAACAGTCACAGTTGTCGAGATGTTGTAAAATCAAACGTCTCCGATATCCTTCTCTCTCGCAAGTGCTGTTATTGTTATTATTATTAGTCAAATAAACACTGTGCAATCATTATCCTAACTCGCTCGCAATTCTCCAAATTTGCTCGTGCATACGAAAATTTCCGGCAAAGTTTCAACTTTGTAACATTTTGAAGCAATTAGGACCGAGCAAGTATAGATAATAACCTCCTAACTTATTCTTTTTGTTGTCATTTTGTTGTTACTACTACACCTTATCTTCATACAACATAAACTTCTTTGACATCATTTTGTTGTTACCACTACACCTTATCTTCATACAACATAAACTTTTTTGACAATTTCATGGCGTAAACGAATAACAAGAGAAACCAATATAAAAAATGCGGTTTAAGCAGAGTAGGTTCATACTGTTTACAAAATATCTTGCAACTTATGTAGTTCCACATTGCTGCGGTGGCGCAATCCGCAATCGCAATTTTCCAATTGCCTAAGGCGATTTAGCTCAAATAAGCACATCATATTGGCCTAGTGTAATAAAGTCTACCTGTTCCCTAACATAGTTTTTGTCTTTTTGTCTACAGCACGTAAACAAACAGTTCCCACATGACTAGGACCCCCTGTTCTAAGTTCTTCCATAGAGCACAGTGCATGTAGTTCAACGGTTATGCAACTAATACTTGTGGGGACAAATCGGATACAACTGCATCGTTATTAAGGGAACCATACCATTAGCGGAGTGCTGTAGAGAGCTGCGGAGCATGGATTCGCGCTTTTCTTCGTTTTAATCTCCTAACCGATTTGAGTGAAGTCGTTAAAGGATATTATATTATACAAATAGTATGTACACACATTATTGGATACACAGTTACTAGTGTACTTGGTAGTCTACTTTAAAATGATTACTCCCTATATTAATATGTGAGCAGCACACCTTTACACACTGGATCTCCGTCCAAAATGGCTATTTTCTGATGCTGATAAGACGTTCCGTTCACTTCACACCAGCAATAGCCGTGTGCGAGATCACAAGCTATCTCCCCTGTAACAGACATTGCAAATTGTCTTTGAGGTGTGATGATGCCCAGGCAGACTGATTGGGTTTAACAATTAGAATATTATGACAAGTGCAATATGCATGATGTGTTGCCAATAAGAATAACCTCTTTGCCGGAAACGCGAGTGGGTAACTAGGGCACAATATAATAACATTTAAAATTAGTCACACTTTGCTATTAACCTGGACTTCCAATCCTGTATCGACTCTTTTCATATTCTATATCCAGCTTCTCCAATATGTTCCCTGTACACGAGAATCCCAATTACAAACCGAACCGTCTGTGCTTGCTATACCCCATGTTCCCGACAGTCTCCCTATAGTATTTACAATACCACAGGTACCCGTAGTACCTCGGCAACAGAAGCACGCTTGGTCAAGTAACTCTAGCATCAGTTTTTTTACTTACTTAATTTTATTCATTATCTTTTCGCAATGCGTGGCCTTCCTGCCCAGTATGTAGAAGTTATTTACTTTTTTGTCCATGGAAACTGACTGCTTGCTGGTTCAAATCGGCAGTGTATAGTATATTCAAAAGTAAACTATTCAAATAAAGCATTTATACAAATCGGTTGCGTAGTATAAATTCGCATATAACGAATCAACGTAGTAAGTGCGTGTCAATAATATAGTTGAATTTAGGGCATTGCCATAAGCCCAATTTGGAGTAACAATAATCTTAGGTGACAGGTCAGCGTATCTTTGAGCGAATAGCAGTAATCCTGTGAGCGTCTCTAGATTAAACTCTTTATACTTGGTTGTTTTCTGGTGTCGGCGTTGTCTGATATTTTGCAAAATAATGGCCTAACATTTCTCACATTGATAAATTTTCCTATACCAAGATTTCGTTATCCGCATCACCCCAAGATTAGGTCATAATTTCCAAGCCTCCACAGAGTAGACGTTATCCACATCAGAACTAATCTAAGTTTTATTCGTTTAGGCAATTTAACGTTTTATTTCTAGTTATTTTCTTCGTGTTACTGTCAATTTATTGTCTTTTATTGTATTATTTTCCTGACTTTTATACACTTTGTATTCCTTGTTATATTACTAGTCACCGTCAACCTGACGTACAAAATCAAAGCAAACGGAAAGGTTATAGAGGACCAAGTATTAGCAAGAACATACAAAAGGAGTAAATAAATAACATTTTTACTTCTTAGCAACGCAATTCAAGCAGTATTTCACTTAAATGTTAAGGTAAAAAGCTAGGGGCGCTGATACCATTCGTAGGTTTTACGAAAATTCCACTCCCTTTAGTTCTTTTCGTTTGACTTACAACGCAATATTAGCGACTAGTACCAAACACGACTCCGACTGATTATAATTGCGATGCATGTGTGGCGATATTCATGTAAATGAATGAAATCTTTATAATTGAATGACTAATACAATATTTAGGAAGTGTGTGTGGTGCCACCTTGTTAACAAAAAAGTTGTGTCAAGCTCAGGGGCTACTACTGTAATACTATATCGGCATAAGTGAAGGAAAGCTCCTTGACTCACTCACACATTTGCTACCCTGGCGCTTATATCCAAGCTTGCATCTGCAATGTCCGCCCTTGTCGGTTTGATCAGATACACAAACTTCATTTTCACTACACTGTAACATTAGGCACCAGTCTAAATAGGTAAAAAATATTTTAGTACTACTTTTTAATTTTAACATATTAATTAAATATTAATTAATCAATAATTGCTTAATTTTCGTTTCGTTATGATAGATTTAAAAAAATGCATTGGTAATGACACTAGCTATCTAACTAGTTTTAGCTGTACTCCATTTGATGCTGTATTCCAGCTGGAACTTAAACGTGGACTTAGAGAAGAGGTTGACTAAATGGGAAACAGCTTTCAAGACAAGTTTCAGCTGCTAACGTTGGCCTACACTCAGCACTCTTTTCCAACATTTTCTGAAAATGTTTTATATTTACAAATTACTGTGGGACTAGAAGATTTAGTGAATCATACCAAAGCACAACATCTCAGCATTGGTTAGTTCTACTCCTTAGATGCTTTTTCATGGTTTCTTATAAACCATTTACATTGGGGACCATGACCGAAAATATTCAGACCAGCAATGTTCGGATTCCAGATTTCATTTGAAAATTGAAGAGAATTTATTGTTTACCATCACACTGCTGCTGAGCACTAGAGAAGTCGTCAATTTGAGATACATTTGGGTGTGTGACCTGTTCTGCGGTTGCACGATTAATGCATACATAGCCATAATCCCATATCCAAGTAGGTGACACAAAGTATCCTAAGCACAAAAACAGATTTAAATAATCAGAATATTTTATAGGAAATGGACAACACAATTAGCAAATTTACACTATGGATATATATAAATATGTATTTTTAAAACAATATGATGCATACATCAAAACTTATATATAATATGACACGCTGAAGGCAGACCAAAACAAGACAAGAATACAAGTGTCAGAGAATAACACTGATAATTATCTTAGATCTTACGGATTTGAAAGCTTAGGTTAAAACGGCATATCACAATTTTTCTATGAATTAAAGATTTTTGTAATTTTAAATTTTCGCTGTTTTTGCCTTTTACGTTAGTTACGTTAATTTATGTTTATGGCACAAGCCCCATAAATTTCTTCGGGACCAGTTTTCCCTATGTTAATATATTTGATACCTACCTTGATCATCGCACTGATATATGGAAAGTTTTTCCAGACCTGGAAAGTTTCTGCACCAAGGTCGACTTAGATACAGGCTATCGGACTCGTTGCAGGGTTTGCTTACTTCGGCTGCTATTGCGCATGGGCCCTCTAGATTGTCAAAAACTGGTATTACATGTTAGTTGTGTACACCTGTTGTCTGTATTGCCCCTAACCATAGTGATCGGAATCCTGTCGGCGCAGCTGCACAGTGATTGGCTGACCATCTAAGTACACGCGGCCAGCGTTTTCAGGGTTTGTAGGTTTGGGTGCCTTCAAGTTTTAAGTAGTTTCTGTTTTATCCAGAATTTTGAATATTTGGCAAATATGGCAGAGGTCGTCGGAGTTGTGAACCGATTGTGAATTCGCAAACAATATGGCCGGTATGCAACAAAGTAGATTAGAGCGAATTCAGTATACAGGCGAAGCATTTCAATTAGGAATTTCAATTATTTTAATTCATTATTTCAATTGTGCCAACAAAGATCTGAATTTGACTGAAAATGGCTGATCTGACGAAACATAATTTTTCCTAATGACCTGCCAAAGCATTATTGAATATTATTTGAATAGGCAGGTTTGATTTCACATATTTGGTTTTAGTATGAAACATAATGCTTTTGTGTTTTCTCACTAATGAGAATTTGGTTTGGTTTGGTTTGGTGGTTTGGAAGAGCACCGACTGTTTAAGCTTATGTAGAATAAAATTAAACTAACATATGTAACTTGGGAGTTCAACATATCATGTACTTTTGCAATTTCCATTGTCATCACGGTAATGATGAGGGATGCAACCACAAAAGTAATCGTCTTTCAAGCCCAAGGGCGGAACCCAGCAACCTGGTGGCTTCTTTTGACAATTTTCATTCTCTCCACAACTTTCTGAGCGGCAGAAAGCTGAAATATGTTTTATAGCATTAAATCCAACCCGAAACTACAAGAAACGTCAGCTCTGAATGAGCAATCATTATCATTTGTGCAAGCGAGTTTGCCCGATTGGCCTAGCTTTTGGCACAGATATAAAGCATGGGTGTGGTCAAAGATGATTCTTAGCTGCCCATGGTATTTTTTAAAAATTAAAAATCATGCCATAAATTAAACATAGGTTTTAGTTTACTGTGATTATAAGCTTCTACATCGAAATTACACTAAATCTAGTACAGATCAAATCAAGTTTTCAACCATTACAAGTATAGAAGAAAAGATCACATGACCTTCGTGTAGGCGTTTTGAACGTTTAAGGCAACTTTGAAAGAATTATACATTTTGGCGTTGGACGTTTCTTCGCTTGGCGTTGCGAAAGTTAGACGTTTTGAATTTAGATGTTATAAACACAAACCATTGCAAAGATAATTCAAAACCATTAAGTTATTGATCTGCTTACGTGAACACATTCTCTCCATATCGTCCTCAAACAATCGGTTGTTGCAATCGGGACCAAGTACGTTTTCTCCGGTAAAATACATCCGGGAATTCTGAATTTCGACACCCGTTTCTGGGTCTTGACAAAAGCAGTAGTCCCTCTCTTCTACGCATTCAAAGAATTTGAACAAACCTAAACAAGAACAATTAACATTACTATAAGGTTGAAACTAACGTTATCTACTAAAGTTACCTAAAAGAGTCTCATTATTTGAAGTTACCAGGAGGAAAGTGAGACTAATTATTCTGACCACAAGAGTTCAGGAAGCAGTATTCTAGTAGTAGTAGCAACCGGTTGCAGAGTATTCTACAGTAGCTAACTATTTGACATTGTATTATGCTTGCCTCATATTGTCAAAAAACAATTATACAAATTGGTTTAGTCCGGGACTTCATTAACTCACTTTCCTACCTATTAGTACAACTATGCAAAGATATTTTCCAATACTGTCTGCGGCTTTTTCTTGATACTGATAAGCATAACCTGTAGCACACTACATGGTGGTTCCTGTTCAGATTCAACATCTCCAACCTCAATCCGATGCATATCACTTGCGTATTTGAACTGCTACATACGTGTTTATGCCTAGATGCACTTGTCTTGCTGAGCTGCTTAAGCAATCTAAAAAAACTATCAAGTTAAATGACAACTATAATCTACAGTTGGAATCTTGCTGGCTAGACTTAGGGAGCCGGTGTTTCTACGAAAGCCAGCTGACTCGGCAGGAATCAAGCCGTCTGGGCTTAGGCTTTCAAAATTTTCTGGAATTCAGCTAAGAAGTTTTTCACAAGTCCCATCCGCGGAATCTCGCTACAGTGGTGTAGTCAGAAATTTTTGACCCACGCACATTAGAACTTAGACTATAGCGTCGACTTTAGGCGGAAACGTCAAAGCAAAGTAGAAATACATAGAATACATTCAAGAAGGAATAGGATTACGGTAGAAATGGAAAATGGAAAGAGAACAAAGGAAACACTTAAGGTGCTGGTATCGCTTTGTGTAAATTTGACCCTATAGGCTTTAATTCTTTATGGAAGTGGATGAAACTTTTCAAATATACTATTTCGGTGCTCCTTAACATTCTAAGACCAGTCCCGCATTTTTAGCTGCAAAGATAAGAAATTTTTGGTTTTTGCCATTATTCTCTCAGCCCATAGTCGAGACACCAGATTGGTTGGTATGGCTGGAAAGAGGGCGGAAAAATGAACATTTTTGCTTTTACAACTTTTGAGCTATCTCTAATGGTTAAGTCAGTATAAGCAAAAAACGATTTTTTGGGTCCAAAAATGGACGTTTTCGAGAAAATCAGTTTTTTCAAAATTACTGCCAAACGGTACGGACAATTTTGGTTTATTTATACTCGATCGATACACAGTCTCATTGCACATTATATCAATGCCTATTAGCCGGAGTTTGTTGCTCTAAGCTAGAGATTTGGTCGAAAAACCATTTTGGCAAAACTGCGATTATTTTGTTTTAAACATCGATTTCTCAAAAACTACTCAATGGATTCGCGTGATTTTTGGCAAAATGAGAATTCGCACTATTGCGGAGGGACATTTTTCTTCGTTTGAGTTAAAACATCTCCAGTTGCGAGAAAACTCAATGCAAAGTTGCGAAATTTCGTGTCACCGCACATTTAATGGATTTTCGTGACCGTTAAGACCTGCTAAGCCAAATCCAAAAAAATGTCCCTCGGCCCACATGTCCTTTATAGGACAGCACAAGAAAAAATTTTGGCTGATTCCACAGTTTTGAGAAATGGATGTTCAAAAATTTTTGGTCTATACTCAGCCTGTCAGATGTCACTATGTCAGAAAATTTTAGCTATTTTTTGTGGATTTTTATTTGTTTCGTACTCTCATGAGAATCTACAGATTATAAGCTTTAAAATGATGTATAAAGCTCTTTCCAACTCACAAAATTGCGAAAGTTATGGCGTTTCAAAGAATACCCACAAAAGCACTGCACAAAACGATACCAGCACCTTAAGAGAGGTCACCTGTAATAGGGAGACGTAGCGTCTGTCCCTTTTTGTGAGTTGAGTGTATATTTTTGTAGTGAATTTATTTTAATGTGAAATTATAGTGGAAATAATAATAATTTTAGTGAGAAAGGTGTTTTGTGTAAATTTGTGTTGAAATTGGTTATTTTCTATGTTAAAATATACTATGTTTTATTCAGTTGTCTGCTAGGTCTAATTATCCTGCCCAGGTCGACTGGAACATAAGTCTCCTCCAGGATCGTCGTTTCCATCCGCGCAATGTTTACACCAGTAAAGTTTGGTTAGTTCGTACTCTTCCAACTTTACATTAGGCTGCCAGTCCTCGACCTTTTTCTTTTTTTTCTGGTTTTGCCCGATTTTAATTGGTGTATTTTGTCTTTTTCCCCCTTTTGTAGTAGGCGTCCTTTGTTTTCTTTGCATTCTCTGCTCCGATCTCTTTGTATTTTTCTCGTGCTGTAATTTATACGTACTTAATTAATTTACTCTTTCGGCAGTTGGTTTTCAACCCGCGATTTTATTTTCACTTGTAAAGGACAATACCTACACAATTTTTGGTTATAAGTTGTGCGTAACTTTTTCCGGGAATTTGTACAAATGTCTTTGTTACGATCACCGGTGAAAACGTCTAAGGCTTCCACCAAGCAGGCCGACCCGGCCACTTCGAGCGACTCGATGGAAAGACGGCCTTTGAATCCAGATGGGTTCGGGTGGTTGACGTCAAGCCAGCCTGCATTGAGTAAGCATTCCTCTACTCAATCTTCGACAAGCCAGGCATCTGCTAGCCAGGCTTCTACGAGCGCTACGTCTAACCGGCCGCTTTTGCGATCAGACTCGGCTAAAAGTAAAGCCCCTCAGAAGGAGGAGGCCCAGGAAGAATCTACGGATCAGGGTCAGGACGACCAACGAGGGGATGTAAGTCAGCTTCCAGTAAGACTGACGAATTCCTGTCCCCCCACTGCTCAAGACGAGTTCAGTGATGAGGAATGAGACCAAGCGAGTATTACAGATCAACTGGAGTACCTTCGACTCAAGCTAGCCCGAATCGATAATACTCTGCGGAACAGGGAATCCGATTCGGAGGCGTAAACAGGGCCCGTGCGGGGCATGTCAGACATAAAGGATCTACGTTCCTTTCTCACCCAATTGCAACTGGAGTTACTCCAACAGAGACAACGACTGGGGTCGCACAGTTCTCTGGTACGTAGACAACCAGGAGTTATGCCATTTCTCCCGTTTACCCGCTCTAGGCCGCAACAGCAGGAGGGGGCGGGACGCCCACGACAACCTGGGCTATTCGGGCCTAGCTAACCATCGGCTCCAGCCCCACGCTTTCGGTCCACAGCTCACATAGATTTAACGCGATCAAAGCGTACGAAAGGAACCAGTAGCAGCCAACGTCCGAACGGCGGTGACCCCGAGCCGGAACCGGGTAGGAAGCCGAAAGTGCGTGGTCCAATGGACGCATGATTGGTCCGGTTACGGGACCAGCCCACCGCTCCAGTTAGACATCGGCCACTGGCACAGGACACTGGCGGTATCTTTCGAGTACGTGGTCTGACCGAGCAAGAATACCGGGTAATCAGAGGCCTGCTTACAGCATGGATAGCAGAGGTCCCGAGAGAAACGTGGGAAGCACTCGAGCGCAATTTCCCTTGGGTTTGTATCGAGCTATTACGTACGTGGCCCAGCCCAAGCGAGGACCCCGATGCAGGGACTCCTCCATTTCAAATGGGGCAGCCCCAATCAGTCCGGCATCCGAGTCCGGAGCCGTTCCGCTGCCGCAGGGAGAACGAACGAAGGGTCCAGCCAATCGTAGATCTGGACTCATCTGATGACCAGGTGAGGGAACCCTCGGTGGAGCAACCACGTCGGCGGAGAGAAAATTTGCGACGGTCTAGAACCTCTTCACGGGGCTACCAGTCGCCGTCACCGGTGCGTAGAATGTCTAGCTCTCGGCACTATTCGCGCGAACGGGACCATCATGACTCTCGTAGAGAGCGGTCGCAACGACCACCTTATCCGGAACATAGAGAACCATCTTCATACGAGAGTTTTAAACACCTGGGCGAATACGTCAAGGGCTTTAAAGGGGTTAAACCCTTTCAAGGGTCGCAAAGTACCATCAGGTTTACTAGTTTTACTAGCCAATTTTGAAACAACATCATGACGTTCCGTCAAGCATAAAGTATAGAATTCTGTGGACATTACTTGATGATAAGGTCAAAGAATCTATGACCCCGTGTCCACCGGATACTTTCGAGGATCTAGTGACTAGAATCCGCCAACTGTATGAGCCTTTGCCGGTGGCCACCGAGCAATACGCTGAGCAATTCTATAGCCGGATGCAGGAGCCTCAGGAAAAACGGCACGATTATATGGCAGCGTTACGCTTGCTAGCGGTACAGGCGGTACTTTCCCTTTGAAGCCGGGCTCGACCGAGAAAAGAAAGTGGTTGCTCAGTTTAAAAGAGGTCTGAAATCAGACTTGCGATCTAGAATGGCTGCCCCGCTGGCCGATATCCAATTTTGGCCCCACGTACGGGAAAATGACCTGATAACTCGGACCCTATATATTGTTGAGTCGGTTCAGGTTGAATTGGACAAGGAACAGGCTGTTACGGTCTTTATTGCCCAAAGCCAGGGTCCACAATGCTACAATGCGACGCAGGAGAGACCCAGCAGAACCAGCAACGGCCGCAACAGCAGAGCCAGAACGAGAATCAGAATCAGAACCGTAACCAGGGTTATCAACGTAATGACAAGCGGCCACCACCACACCAACCTATGGGCCGTTGTTGGTATTGCGGTCTAGTCGGACATAGACAACAGCAATACCCAGTCTACCTGCAATCCCTGAACCAGAACGATCAGGGTCAGAACCAAGCACGGGGTAATGTCCATACGCAGTATCGGTACGGAAAGCAGGAGGGTAACCCCCCTGCCCGGAGTCTCTATGATCAAGATCAGCGGAACCAAGGGCAGAGGAATCAGGACCTGCGTAATCAGCAGGATCCACAGCGACAACAAGGTCAACAGGATCAGAGGAATCAACAACAGCAGCCCGCAAGACCCCGCTCTATTAGCAGGGGTTATGTGGGACCACGTCGGTATGAAGGTTTCCCGGAACAGGGAAACGAGAAATTCTGGGTACGGTTAAAATCCCTTTTAAATTACATGGTATTTGGTACGAATACACCTTTAATGTGACGAATATCCTACAAATTTTTTTATTGGCCATGATTTCCAAGCAGACCATTACTGGGTGCTTTTCCCACACCAACATATCCTGTTGTGTGATAAGAAGAAGGTCCCGTTGCTAACACCAGGGGCCAGTTTCATAAAACTTGAAACTTGCAACTTGCATATGCAAGTTGCAACTTGCATGTGCAAGTTACAAGAACAGTGTTTCATAAAACCTCAGGTGGGACTTGCGGACTTGCACTTGAACTGCAAGTTGCAAGTCCGCATGTTGCAAGTTGTCCGCTAACACTTGTGGTCAGAATCTGTTTCATAAAAATCTTCAATACATGCACTTGCAACTGCAAGTGGTTGAGTGAATTTTCACTGAACAAATGGAACACTGGAAGATTGCTATGACTTACTTTAAGATTTTTTGGAAAAATTTTAGGACAATACTCTTTGGATTATTGTCGTAATACAGTGTGAATTTCAAACAGTTTCTTTAATTTTTGAAATTTATATGAATTTTCAAATATTTTTGGTTAATTTTTTAAAGATCAGCTACTTGCCAACTTGCACTTGCACTTGCGTTTGCAAGTTGTCAAGACTTGCAACTTGCTTAGCTAATTTCCGCAAGTAACACGAAAAGTTTTATGAAACACTGGCAACTTAAACTTGCAGTTCAAGTGCAAGTGCAAGCTCAAGTGCAAGTTCAAGTTGCAAGATTTTTATGAAATTGGCCCCTGATCTCCCAAAACCACCGCCAAAAGCTAAGGGTCATACCGGAATTTCTTGCTAGCATGGAGAGGCTCCTGGCTCCAATACTTTGCATGTTGGTTTGTATTGGCCCCAAGTATTAACACACAAGATACCATATCCCCTGCTGCAGTGAGGCTCCCTGCAGCGCTTTTGCAGCCCTTTTTTGACTAATATTGTATTTATGGGCCGGCTGGGCCAAATACTTACCTTCAATTCAACTTGCTTAGCTAATTTCCGCAAGTAACACGAAAAGTTTTATGAAACACTGGCAACTTGAACTTGCAGTTCAAGTGCAAGTGCAAGCTCAATTGCAAGTTCAAGTTGCAAGATTTCTATGAAATTGGCCCCAGGTGACCTGCAAGCTCTAGCTAATCGGTTCAGTATTGCGGTCTCATGCACGGTATATTATTGTATGCGAGAGACTCGTAAATTACCAACTCGTTCGAAAGTCATGGTACCTGTCCGTTGCTGGCTCGAGGGAGCAGCAAAACCTGCCGTGAATCAAACAGTGGTTTTTGAACCTTTAGAGGATATACTCATCGATTATGAGGTCTACCCAGTGCCTGGGGTTTTGGAAATCTCTCCTCAAGTCAACTATATCAAGGTCTATAACCCCTTAGACACGACGACAGACTTGCCTAAGGGTTTACCCCTGCGGCAAGCTGAGCCAGTTACCACGGTTACAGAACGACAAGGGTTTCGATATGCCGCAGAACTAGGCGTCAATTTCGCACTGGTTCACCCCCATTTGGCTAGTTGGGCAACCCATCCAGCCACCCGCCTGCATGAAAAGGAATTGCGACATGCCCTCGAGGAGGTTGAAAAGTTGGAACCTTATCATCCAGGCGATGCAGTTCCTATGGTCAATAGTGTGGGCAATGCGATACCAGTTCCAAGGTGGGTCGACCCCACGATGTGTGTTGCCGAGGCTGACCAGGTATGGGGTTATGAAGAACCACCAGCATTGACTGAAAAAGGCCTACAGGCCTTTAATGATATGCACTATTCTGCTGATGAAATGACTTCTCAGTCTATGCCATCATTGGAGGAACGTCAACAATTCGTCGACGTCGTCGTCGAATGTGGAGTTTGATTCTATGGTTCTCGACGACGAAGGTAAAACTAAACTAAGGGATATACTGGTCGAGTTCTACGATGTGGTTGTCAGACCGGGTAACCCGGGACGGACCAAAACGGACCAACATGTGATCGATACTGGCAAAGAAGGGCCAGTAAAAGGAAGATCTTACCGATATAATCCCAAAGATAAAGCAGAAATTAAGAAGCATATACGGGCAATGCTGGACGAAGGGGTTTGTTCGCCTTCTACTAGCCCTTGGTCCTCCCCCTGTATTCTGGTCGGCAAGAAGGACGGGACCACACGTTTAGTTATTGATTATTGTCGGCTAAACAAAATCACTAAGAGGGATAACTATCCATTGCCCAAAATTGACGAAATCTTGGATCAACTCCAAGGAGCAGTCATCTTTTCGACTATTGATCTAGCGGCAGGCTATTGGCAGGTTGAGGTATACCCAGAAAATCGAGAGAAAACGGCTGTCGTGTCCCATATGGGCCTTTTCCATATGAATGTCATGCCGTTCCGTTTGTGTAACGCTCCCGCAACATTCCAACGTTTAATGGAAAAAGATTTTGACTGATCTGCCCGTTTACATTGACGACGTTTTGATTCCATCTACAGACCAGGATTCTCACTTGGAAACGGTCAGGTCGACCCTGACCCGTCTGCGGGATAATGGGCTGCGTATTAAGCTTAAGAAATGTTGTCTTGCTCGTGAATCGGTTCCCTTCTTGGGTCACTACGTGGACCGTAACGCATCAGCGTAGACCCGGATAAGGTTAAGGCTGTGTCTCAGCTTAATCCACCGAAGGATGTGAAGGGTATCCGATCTTTTCTGGGAATGTGCGGCTACTATAGACGCTTTGTGCTTAACTATGCTAAAGTGGCTGCGCCCTTAACGGACTTGCTGAAGAAAGGAGTGCCTTTTGTTTGGTCTTGACGCTTGTCAACATGCATTTGAGGAGCTGAAACGGCATTTGCCTCAAGCTCCAGTGTTAGCTTTTCCTGATTTTGGCAAAACTTTTTATGTGTCATCTGATGCTAGTAAGCAGGGCTTTGGTGCTATTTTGGAAAAAAATTCTTGGCGCCACGTAGCCTGGATAAACCTAACGGACCGCGGGTATTACGCGAGCGGCCAGTTGCTTATGCTAGTAGGACCCTGACCCAAGGAGAGTTAGGTTACTCCGCAACGGAGATGCAAGCTTTTGCAGCCCTATGGGGTTGTCAGAAATTTCGACTACATTACTTATCCTGCAAACAGTTCGTTCTCCGAACAGACCATCAGGCTGTCAGGGATCAATTGAATAACATCAAGGCTCTGGGTCAAGGAAGGTTAGCTAAGTTCGCGCTAAGTATGTTAGAGTTTGATTTCACAGTGGAGTATCGTCCGGGACGCGAGAATGTGGGCCCGGATTGTCTGTCTAGATTGGACCCAGTCGATGAGCCAGAGAATAACGAACAGGAAGCAACAGCGGCTATGTATCCACCTGAATTGTACGCCTTGACGGCGGCACTTCCTGCGCCAACTACCCTCCTTACTTGGAAACGATAACTTCGCGCCGAAGAGGAATTTGCAATTCTGTTGGATGTTTTGGAACAGAAGATGTTACCAACTAACCGACAAGAAGCACAAGAGATGAAGAAGTTACAATCTACGTTTTTCTATTAGAGACGGGGTGTTATATCGTTGGCTTCTGAATAACCACGCTGAGCGTAGAGGGTTGCCTTTTCCTGCTGTGGTGGTGCCTAAGACCCAGTGAGAGCAACTCTTGCGAGAGGTCCATTCTGATTTCACAACGGGTGGTCATCGGGCTCATCAAAATACAATGGTCAGCCAGGAAACTCGATATTGGTGGCCACTAATGTCTCAAGATTTAGAGGATTATATTGCTCAGTGCAAGCCTTGTGCGAAGTTTAATCAAGGCCTAAGAAGACATCAAGCTACAATGCAGAATACGGTAGTGGTACGCCGACCGTTGGACGTTGTGGCCATGGACGTGATGCACTTTGCACAGAAAGATTCAAATAGAGGTAATACATGTGTACTTTGTGTAGTTGATTACCTCACGCGTTACGCGGCGGCTTTCGCTATGCCCAATGAGCGGGCGGAAACTACGGCGTATTGATATTTCATTGGCTTCGTAGCACGATGGGGTGTTCCTGCACGTGTCCTCACAGACCAAGGACCCAACTTTATGTCTGTCTTCTTGAGAGCTTTGGTGGACGCGAGTGGTTCGGAGAGACTCAGAACTACGGCCTACCATCCTCAAACAAACGGTGTAGTGGAACGCTTCAATCGGACAATGCGTAGCCTGGTTGCCAAGTACGTGAATTGTTTTCAGTCCGATTTGGACGACTATTTACCGTGGGGGCTTGCCATCTACAGAGCAACAATTCACAGTGCCACGAAGGAAACACCCTATTTCCTGATGACAGGTAGAGACTACCGTTACCCACTGGACAACTTCTTTCAACTTCCTGGTGAGGAAGTCACGACCCAGAACTATAGTGATGCACGTAGCCAGTTGCTGGCCCGGTTAAATGAAGCGTGGCAATTAGCCCATGAAGCCTTACAAGAGGCAGCACTGGTTAACAAGGAAAGGTACGACTTGAAAGCTACACCCGTTGAGTATAAACCAGGTACCCTGGTTATGCTTAATATTGAGAGTAAGAACGTACCCGCTGGCTTGAGTAAGAAATTACGGCCTAAATACAAAGGACCTTATCGTGTGTTGGACAAACTTTCTGTAACGAATTATCGTATTGCTCGACCAATGGGTTAAGTGACCCAGTGGTGGTTAACATCAATCGGTTGAAGCCTTTCTTAGACGCCCCAGTAAAATTACCAGCTGTTACGTTGTAGGTAACCTACAGCGTACATAGTATGCAGCATTAGTTTCTGTAATAGCCCATGCGTAACACAGTGACTGTATAGTAATATGGATTTTTATTTTAGGGATGTTCTATTCTTTTGTTACCTAGGGTTTTATCTATAACATTTGGTGTTTGCATTATTTGTGTTGCATAACCTTTTAAAGGGGTGGGTTTAAATTCTTTTTGGGGGCCTACTTTCTGATTCATTACTTTCTCTGTAACGTGGGGTTTTTCTCTTTTTAATTTATTACTTTTATTCCTTCAACTTATGGCTGTAAAATCTTGCCATGGGTTTCTCTTATCTACCCATAAGGGGGATTCTATCACCTTTATTTTAAAATTTACCTATGGGGGTTTTCTCTAACTCTATGGGATAGTCTTTCGTTGTAAATTGTTAAGGAGGCCCTACCTTATGTTTCTGTACATATAGTGTATCTCTATTGCATACACGGGGTGTGTGTTGGTATGTATGTCTTTAACCTGTGTATGTGTAGTGCTTTTTCTTTTTCTCCCTTTAGGTAGGCTAATTGTAGGCAGGTCACTCTCTCTGGTGTGTGTAGCTTTCTTTTTCGCCTTTTCCTCTTTTTCTATCACACTTATCATGCTTTCACTTTCTGTTAGGTTTTGCACTTTTTCTGAAGTCTATTGTAGATTCTAGTTGCTGCTTTGATGCTTGGTTGGGTGATTTTAATAGGTGCATGAGCGACGGGTGCAAGCCAGGGGTGGCCCGTCAGTTGGATATTGTTTGGATGGCGTTTAGTTTTGGATTTTTCGTAAAGAAATTTGCTGCGTGGTGGCCACAATAAGATTGCCTTGTTGTGCTCATCCGCCTGGTCCTGTCCACTGAATATAGGGTCATTAGTATAGGCCATATCTTGCTCCGCCACATGTTAACCGTGTGCTGCTTTTATAAATTCAGGTTTACTTCTAATTGTGATTTGATCTACTGCTTTACCATCAGTGACTTATTCTTATCATCGAACAATTTGTAGTTACTACCTCGGATCGGACCATTCATTATTTGAGTTGGACGACTGACTAACTGCTCGTGGACATTTCTGTGCAACTATTTTGATACTACTAACTTGGATACTTGGGATTGCCCTAGTTTATGGGCAATCAATTTACCTTTCGGGTTCAAAAAGATTTTCCAGAAAGACAGTCTCCAGTCCCGAGAAATCCCGGTGACCTCAACGATTTGGACGAATATCCGATCCCAAACCAGCGATTTTGGGGCGTTGTGACACTTGTGGTAGACCGGAGGAAGAAAAGCCTCCCGAGGAGGCAATGGCCAGCAGCCCGGTACGAGTCAGCGACCGGCGGCGACCGCAGGGTAACGCGATGATCAGCAACAGCAGAGTTTTGACGTCACTGGAATTTTAGGAATTTTGACCACTCGTGCATCAGAGCTGCCAGCGACTGGCAAGGCTGGTGGTGAACCGGATCAACAGGTGCCCACTGGTGACCAGGGGTCTGCTAATATAGATTCACAGCAGATGAAGGTTCTCCTGAAGAGAGCCGGTACCCCAGCCCAGCTTCGGTACTGTCCGACCCCGGCGACCAGCCTACCTTGCCTACTCCCCCGCCTCCTACAGCAAGTGAAATGCAACCCGTCCCGAGCCAGGCTGCTGTCAGTGAAAGTCGGTCTATTCAGAACTTGTTAGCTCCCATGGCAAACCCTAGTCCATTGACCAGAACCGTGACGGTTCCTGGTGGGCTCAATCTTTTGGGACTTGCGGCGACTTCAGCGTTACAGCATGAGGCGCAACAACAAGCCGAGAGGTCGGTTGATATGGAAACATCAGATAAGGAGGAGACCTCATCACAACACGAGCGAGACGCTAGAGCACAGGCGGGCGCCGATTTCGAGGACATATCAGACGATGAAAAAGAACCGGGCGAATTGTTTTCAGAGGAAGATCAACAGGATAATAAGGAGGACGATGCCGACTCTGATGATATCCGTATCTTGGATGAAGTCTATGGAGACGAGGAGGTAGCGGAAGGGCAACAACAAGGTATGGAAGTTGACCAGGCAGCTGCTGCGGCGGCAGCACCTTATATGGTACCACCTGCACAGGTCGGTGTTGTTCCTCCAGTTCCTCGTCTACGACCATTGACGACGGAATTGGACCGGTTGGATCCATTTCGCAGAGAGGACTACGAGCGACTCGCGGCCCATCTGCAGGTGTATACGGATGCCCTTTTATGGCATCGCCAGTTCGGCGTAGAAGCATTAGGGGAATAGTACGAAACAGCGGCGCTAGCCTTGGGCGCAATGTTGACGGAACAATTGACGGGTCTTCCGGCACCACGTTCGAATTTTACTAACATCCGATTACACGATAATGACGACGATAATACCTTTGTGATTGACTCACTGGGTCGCTTTTTCTATTTATTACCGGACTTGATTAAACTTCTTGGAGAATCCCCTCTAGTGGCATTTGACGTGGAAGGGGGTAATGACATCCAGTTTGCAGTACCACAAGATGGGACGGTCACTACGCAGCAGTTCATGGGCCCTGTAGGTCAGGTCTCTGGATACCGTAGACCGGTGACCCTTGTTATCATGGTGGCATATATTTTGGCTCAGCTTAAGGATTTCCGCTCGGCCCTTTCCTCCAGTTGCTGGAGCTGCTAACGGACGCTAGCTGACAAGCTCGTTGGGGTTCTGTAGATATTAAAGCTGATGCCCTACGTTTGGCTCGAGCCTATGGCTTTAAGAGGTTGGAACATCGACTAGTAGAGGTGCAGGAATATTGGATAAACGCCTGGAACCTACGTCGATCTAGTCAATATCGTGATTTGAATTATCAGGGATCGTTGCGACCACCTAACCCCTATGTGAGGGACCGCTATGGGTTTATTGGTGACACGGGCGCAGGCCTTCGAAGGATGGCTGTCAATTGTTCACTACCTAACCCGAAGTTGAAACGGTGCTGCACCCGTGGCCTTCCAATAGTTCCTCATGAAGGGGACGTGGGTTACGCACTAGCTGATGTCGAAGCCACCTATCATATTCTACGGCTGATCCGGGATTTGTTAGACGAAAGAGATGGTGAGACTGCTATCCAGTTGTCCACGTTGCATAACGCCTATGGACCGGAAGTGGAGGCATTGTTGGAACATGAACGCAGAAAAGGGCACGGCCCCATGCGGGCGTACGGAATGTGACGCCCCTTCAGGGTCGACCGACTGAGGACCGGCAGCAATTCCAACAAATGATACACCAGTGGTTGTTGCCTACGGACATTGTCCCGGACGAGGACGTACCTCGAACGCGGGCGTTGTGGTCATTTAGTTTCCACATGGGACAGAACATCAATGTGATCCACCCGTTGCGGGAGTGATCTATCAGCGGTTTCTGGTTTTTATGCGAGCATGGACTAGATGGCGATTTCAGCCGCCCACATTAACGGCCATTGACTGGCGTCGGGTCAGGGCTTCACAGGATGGCAGATATCACGCCATGGATCCAGAACGACCGCAGGATCAAGTGGAGCTGCAACCAAATCCCGATTTAGTGGAACAGCTGAATGCGGCAGGAGCCCGGAGGGTTCAAGATTACATGCCATCAGATGGTGAAGGCTTTCCAAAGGAGGGTGAAACTCCTGCCTCGGCTGCCTTGGTAATGCCTGACCGTGACGGTAGGCATAAAGAGGTACAAATTTTTCCGCATAAACCACAAGTGTCGAAACAGCGGGGCCCTCCCCGCCCACCCCCACTGGGTCAGCCTGACTGGGTCAGACTCAAAGGAAAGGCGGACCTCACCGGACTTTTTACGATTACCCGATTCCCCCCCGAGGTCTCGACCGCAGCATTACGGGTGTATACAAGCAAACGATACTATCAACAGTCAGCTCCGCCTACGTCTCGGCAGCAGCATCGGGACCAGTCGCAGTCAGATGCGGCAAAGACGCGTAGCCAGCCAGCAGTGACTGCTCAGAACCGGTTCGGCGCAAAGCCCCTCCCGACATGGTTGGACCCGGCAGCATTGTATAGAAAGGCTCAGGCACAGCCTCAGACCGGTCCGGTGTATGCCACCTCTACCAACAGCACGACCGGAAATGCCTGAGAGAAAGAAGGACGTGACGCCCTCTACATCCCAGGAGGACTTAGAACAGGAGGCAACGCCACCTAAAAGAGTCAGGGCGGTCTCGTCAGAGGAAGAGCGGGAAATACGAGAACTTATGAAATGTTTTCCGCATATTCAGGACCCTATGGACTTGCTCGACGTCGATCCTAGTATAATGGAAGCAGTACGGTTGGTGCAACGAGAGGAGCGGGCTCAGGCCTCGGCCGTGACGGCACCACCGGGGCTAACTCAGGTCCATGCTCCACCAGGAATGCAAGCGGCTCCAGTAACAGTGTCGGCACCAATAGCAGGACCTTCGGGTTCGCAATCCCGCCAAGTAGCTGAGTCAGAGGGAGTTGCTCCCACGGGGGCTCAACAGGTCCAACAACCAAGTGGTTCGGAACACCCGTTACTACAGCAGATGCCGTCAGCATAAATCTTACATCAGATTGGATTGACTCCAGCGGTTTATGAAACTACGCCACCTGAAGTTTGGCCTATGTTCAGTCATTTTGTGCAGGCGTTGACTCACTTGACGGCTAATGGCCGTATTGGTTCATCACGCATACTTTTAATCCAATGCAACCCCAGTGACGACAGCATCGGCAAAGTATCCTTCGTGGTTTGGAGCACCTCCGACCGGACCCTTACCCCCTAGACGGGAGGAAAGAAGGGATAGTTCCACATCATCTCGTGCATCAGGGTATGCAGGGCCACCGCCAAAGAAATGGGTGCAGGACCGTGTAGGTCGAGGAACACTTGGCGACGACTATGGTACATCAGCGTCGGACCAAGTTGGCTATTCCCATAGAGACCGCTCAGACTCACGAGGCTCAGGTTACTATACATGTCGGGACGATCTGGGACATGAGTCTCGATCCAGGGACAAGAAAAGACGAGATGAGGGAGATCACGGACCATCTACTAGCTATCAAGAGTGGAGACCGTTGCGGCCAGCCCAATCCCAGGGCCCTCAGTATAAACGCCGAGGTCGACCGGCCGAACCGCCATTACGGGGCCATAAATCGGTTTTCTCACCTAGAACAGCGATGGCACAGGGGCCTCAGATCCCTGGCGATCAACGACCAAGTACTAGCGTATATCGGACTGATTCCTATAATTGGAAACCAGCGTCCGCCCCTGTTTAGTACAAACGTCGTGACGACTATCAGTACGGTTCCTATCGATCACAATCATCTAGCCGACAGCGCCAGGCCCAGGTTTATCCTGAGGAGCCACCGCGCAGGAGGAAAACGGCACCATTGCCACCTTTTGGAGCCCCATCTACATACGAGCAGATTATGGACGCCCAGCGTAAGCGGAAGGCAGGAAGCTTTCCATCTTTCTGGGAAATTCTGCACGGGCAACATATCATTGCAAGGCGTTATCAGTTTGGTAAGAATTTGTTGCATGGTCATTAGGACCCAGTTTATCCGCCATTTCAATTGCAACAGCCATACCCGGAACAGGTTGGCCACCTTGCAACCCCTGCTCCGGCAGTTTATTGGCAAGATTTTTGGGGCAGATGGCAGAGACAGCAGCTCCCAGTAGCCATAGGTAGGGAAACCGCACGGGAGAATTCATCGCCGGATTGGCACCGCCTGGGCAGGAGAATAACGTCTAACAGAATAACTTCTGCCCTTGCATCTGCTTAGCCATTTTTGATCCTTCCGCCCCACATCGTGCTGGCTCTCGCCTCCCAATTGATCGCCAGAGCCCGGTTTGGAACCGTTTCTAAACGTTTCCCTGCCCCTCCCCCAGTTACTACTAGCGACTGGTGTAACTTTATGTTATTAGCTCAACTTACGGTACAGTTGTAGCCTAAATTCTCTTTTTTTCCCTTTTCAATGACGGCGAATGTATTATCATGACGGCGGACGCATTATAATCACGGCGGAGGTCACTTGTATCATATCATTCCATCATTACGGCGGAAGTCTATCTCATTCCATCTTTTCAGCGGCGGTGTTATTTACTGTTCCAGTATATGCCATTGACTTTCCAGTCCTTCCATCTATATTGACTTCTACCTCTGGATTTGACTTTACCTCAATTGCGGACTACCTCTATTTGGACTATTATTAACCCGATTTTGATTGCTCAAACTATGAAGCTTGCCCTATGATGACGTATTGCTGAAATTTCGATGTCTATTTCCCGATTGTGACAACCCGATGAAGACTAATTTTTGCTCAATTCTTGTATTATTTCCCGATCTGTGCCATTCCAGCGATATAGACGCTCTACTGTATATAGATCCAGTCCCAAACGAAGACTATTCCCTATTTGGTGACTTTGAACCAGTTTGTTTTTGTGCTTTAATATATATATATATATATATATATATATATATATATATATATATATTTTTTATATATATATATATATATAGTTATATATATATATATATATATATATATATATATATATGTTTGCTCTAATCACGTAACCAAAGTTCTGTTCAAAACGTTTTACTAAATATATATGTACGTGCCTTTATTTCTGTGTGGTATTTTTGTGGCGTTCTTAACACTTAACAATTTAACCTTTTTCCGAGATTTATTCTAAATTTTAGAGTTTCTTTATTTACCTACTTACATTTTACCATTTGCTTGAGTTTCCTATCTAAAACATTAGCCTTTCTAATCATCTACTTAACTTTTTATCATTTTTCTTGAGCTTTATTTTACAAATTAACCAAAATTTTGCGTATTTTGTAGTGATTTTGACTGTGTTTCATGCATAATGTTGTCTTTTATATGTGATCCGATGTACAGTTTCATATGCCATGCCAGTATTTTGTTTGCTCTAATCACGTAACCAAAGTTCTGTTCAAAACGTTTTACTAAAACCGGGCTTATTCTTTTCTTGAAGTTTTCATTTCCGTATTTTTATTAACGGGTTTGTGCGGATTTTGTGTCTTTTAACTATTCTTTTCTAACCTGACGCAACGTCAGAAGAGGTGTGACGCACCAGCTCATGTCCCAATTTATGTCCTTTACTGCCGCCACATTTTTATCAAAATTATTTTAGTACGTATGTCTTTTAGTTGTCCCAACGGTTCCGTCAGTCAGTTTTGTTTCCCACTCCAGAGCGCCAAGGTAGCTCCCGAATTATATGCCCCTATTCTATTTTAAGGCCTGCGAGCGCGGTTGGGAGGATCTTCTCCAAAATTCTTATCTTAAGGGACTTTTTACTAATATTTTAACCAGTGTTTCGCGTTTTTAGTAACTTTAACACTCCATTTCCACCCCTCCTAATTTAATTTCTTTTATTTTCATAGTACCACGAGGGTACTTGGGGACTCTCCGTACCCTTTTGGTCCTTTTATACATGCTTAAGGGTGGGGGTCCACCATGAAAAAATTTATAGTCACGGATTTCGCTCATTTTTACACATAATGTAGCCAGACATGTTGTACGTACCAAGTTTAAATATTGAGTTGTTTCATCCATGTCTCCACGAGTTACGAGCTATCAACTGCTTGCAATTGTAATAATGGGCGAAACGAGGGTACCGCTTGAGACTAAGGCAATTTTCCTTATACAGTTTTCGATTTTGGAACTTCAATGGTCTAAAGAATCAATTTTGTCCCAGTGTTGGCAGGCTAAACGTGATGCCTTTTTTAAAGACTTTTAAGGAGCAGCAAGGCCAATGTTGAGGTTAGATAACAAAACCCTTTAACAGCCATTAACTTCAATTTGGTGCATTTGCGGACCATAGCCCAAGAAGAAAAAATGTTCCCCGCATTAAGAGCTTTCGATTGATGTCAAATTTATCATATTTTGAGAAATTTGAAAAAATCGATATTTTTGCTATATGGGTACCAGTCCGACAGATTGGGATGCAGCGACCACGTTGGGCTACTTAGTTGGAATAATTGTAGTCAACACTGAACTGCAGCCACCAGAAATAACGAGAAATGAGATATTTTGGTATTTGGTAGCTGCTGATTGCAATGGTCTCACGTAATAGGCAAAAAATCAAAAAATTCAAAATTTTGGTAAAAAACCAAATTTTTAGTGACAAAAAATCTCGAATTATCTGCATCATTTGGTAGTGTTAGAAACGTTTACTTATATACCGTGATTTGTTGGAATCAGATTTTTTTAGTTAGGCCTTTAAATTTATGTAATGCTTGATCAAAGTTGAAACACCCCAGTTTTCAACAACGAAAAACGTCAAATTTCACAGTCAGCAAGCTTCAAAAATTATTTTAAAAAATTTAAAGGCCTAATTGAAAAATCTAACTCCAACAAATTAAAGTATACAAATAGACGTTTCTAATGATACCAAATTATGCTGATAATCTTTGCCCAGTTTCGAGATTTTTTGACACTAGTATGGAAAAATCGGCCAAAAATGGACCTCCCTTAAGCATGTTTAGAGTTACTTGGTGACTCTCTTAATTTAATTTAATACTTATATTTTACTTAACGACTCCACAAACTTACTTCCACCTACACGAGAAACACTGGGATTAAATTAACTTAACTACCCACCCCTAAATTACTTTATTAATTACATTTCGTTTTCTAATTTTGCAGGAGATCCGAAGGGAACTGAGTTAGCGACGCGAGCCTAGGCCCCCGCACCCACCCAGCCGGAGATGGCGCACCCTAAATTTGGCGGGAGGTTACCTCCGTACCCTAGCTTGAACAGACCCAGACGAAGCTGACATTTGGGTTCTTATTTTGTTTACTTGGTTTTCTTTTTTTACAGGTACAAGATCCCCGCCGTTGCGGCTGGAGGATCATGGGTTACCCATTCACGCACCGTCCAGTGGCATTAATATGGCCGTTTCCCATGCGTGTTTTTTACGGCTGGTCTTCACTAGTCTTTTGACGCCATTTTCATTGTCATTTTTATTTTGTTTCTTACTTAGTCATGCTTAGTTTAGCTCTGCATTTTTGTATTTCTTTTTGTGTTTTGACTTATGTGCTGAGACCCATTTACCAAAATCAGGCAAAAATTTTCACTGTTGGGTAAAATTTCTTCCTTCTTTTTGGTTTATGTTGTCCCTCGCAGGAGCTCGGGCGGTAAGCCCTGGGGAGATGTAATAGGGAGGCGTTGCGTCTGTCCGTTTTTGTGAGTTGAGTGTATATTTTTGTAGTCAATTTATTTTAATGTGAAATTATAGTGGAAATGCTAATTTTAGTGAGAAAGGTGTTTTGTGTAAATTTGTGTTGAAATTGGTTATTATCTATGTTAAAATATACTATGTTTTATTCAGCCCACCAAGCTGCTAGGTGGCGCTGCTCGTCTCTTGAAAAGTCTCTGGATGCGCTCAGAGCTTCGCGTCGGTAAAGGGGGTCTCAAAAGTAACCAATCAAAATTCACCAAGTCTGTCTCTCAGCCTTCTCTTAAAAACTAGTCAGTCTTGTCTTTTTCTACCTTGGTGTGCGGTCGTGTATCTTTACTCTCCCTTGCCCCGTTTATTTGCTGTGCGCTTTTCTCAACACATTTGGATTTCGATTGTGGGTTTTTGTAAGTTTATGAAGTTTTATTTTATTATTCACACTCCAAGGCGACCTTGTGAGTATCCCAAAGTTTATTATTGTTTTATTATATTTGTATGCTAATTACCCTATAAGTTGTTTTTAGGAAAAGTTGAGGTGATGTATATTTTCATGTTGAATTTCAGCCGCTACGGCTTAGGACTTCAAATCTGAGAGTTTATTGTGTGCGGGGTTATACTTTTGGGAGTTGATCTATATTCTGTGTACTGTTCTATAATTTTATGAGGGTAATTTATTTACTAGGTTTTAGCTGTGGTTGTCCCTGAAATTTAATTTGCCTGAATTTTACTGTCCTGTTTTTGTGCGTATTCTCTTTTATGTTATATTTCTATTATGTCAGGCTGTAATATTTCTGGAGTCACCCCCTCTTTGTCTGTCCTCTGTTAAATGCGGTCTCAGTTACTGAGCCGTTAGAGTGTTATTAGTTTAGGTTTTGTTAGACTTGTATAATCGGTAGGTAGGGTTCTGAGCTAGTACCAGACTTAGGTAGTTTAATTATTTACTGAGCGTGTATTTAATTTATCTAAAGTTCCTTCTGTGAGTGATAGTTAGGCCTTAATTTGTCCATTTAGAAAGTTTTATTCAGTTGTCTGCTAGGTCTAATTATTCTTGGCGAGATCCTGCCCAGGTCGACTGGAACATAAGTCTCATCCAGGTTCGTCGTTTCCATCCGCGCACAGTTTCCACCCGTAAAGTTTGGTTAGTTCGTACTCTTCCAACTTTACACACCTGTCAAATTTCAATGCATTGTCTCAAATGGTAGTGGGAAACTTTGCCACACTTTAATTGCTCACTTTGCAAATACAAAAGGAATGGCACTTACACTCAACTGGAAACTAGAAGGAAAAGGACTTTTATGAAAATAAAAAATATAATATATAGTAAACGCAATAAAAGTACTCCAATTTTTGTAACTATTGCCCCTCTTTCAACATTACAGTTAACATTTAAGTCTAAGGTCAAGTACCCGAAGAGAACAATAGTGTGGCAAAGTGTCTCACGGCTCAAATGGCACACTACCCTAGGAATAGGCTACACAATACAACGACATTGCAACAGTGTACACACTAAGTGCAATTAAAAACTGGGCGATGCAATATTGGAATATTATAATATATGTTTATATGTAATATATATCTGTATATATGTAATACATATGTAATATATGTATATTGGTAATCTTACACAGCTGTGGCTCGTACGGTCCCGTGTCAAATTCCCACCTCTTATACCAACAGCCGTCTAAATGGCTGAAGACGCCCATAGCTGAAGATGGGCGAAACGTCGCTACCCAAAATTTAACAGCGGCCGTGGCAACAAAATACCAATCATCTCCCTTAGGTAAGGTCTTCTTTGTTTCAACAATGATACTTCCTAAACGCAGGTTATTGTCAGTATTCTGTGAGACTTGCAATCTGTCTTATAGATTTAAAAAGTTCATTGCCTTACCATGTAAAACAAACACTAAGAAATACATACCTAAGCAAGGAGAAGTACACAGAAATGTGACAATATAACCTGTTAAAATATAAGCCTGGTACGCGGTCATTACTCCTGAAACAGAAAACAATTATACACCAAATATGTACAGTACTTTTTTCCAAAGCAGGACACAACACTACCGTGCGAGAGCATTCAACGAAAGCAGTATGTAGAATCAAAACTGCAAAACTTGTTTATCCCAATGTTACCCTCAGTTTTTAACTGAACTTTAATGGGTTCGGCCGCAGCGGGTGGCCCCAAAAATTGTGGGCTGGGCCGCGGGTTGGTTCTCAATTTTGGGAAGTGGGCTGGCCAGGTCGGGGGCCGGTCTCCAGGACCGCCACCCGAAGTCCAGCCCCGAACAACACGGGTGATAGTAGTTGTAAAGTGGCCAGGATTCCAATAGTTGACCTCAGTGTTGGCTTAAAACGGACACCATTCTTTTTGTCTCATGACCAGCGATGCTTATAAAATAGCGGATAATTTCATTTCTGCGAAGATTTTGGTTTTGTGGCCCCAAAATAAAGCTAATGGCAATGTCTCAGGATAGTGACCGGAAGTATGCTTTTAATACAACGATGGAGAGCTAACCGAGATCTTTCGAATGAATATGTCACCGTAAAATTGTATAAAACGGAATTATGTATAATTCGCTTTAATTCAGAAATTATAGATAATTCCTGAAGTGCTCAGAAATTTTGTATAGTTTTTGTTTTCATCACCAAACCAGGGGCGGATCCAGGGGGGGGGCGGTCGCCCCGCCGTCGCGATTCGAAGGTAGGAAAACTTAAAGACAGAAAGAGGAAAAAGGGCAAATACCAAAGAATTTCTACTTTTTGACCGCTTATTTATTGCATTTATGAAGAAAACGCTTGAAATGCATCCCATTTTTCGGAGAAAATCACCTTTTTTGCATAAAAATGTCAAATTTAAATAGTTCTTTAGAATGAAAAGATAAAAACAATTAAAGGTCCGAAGACCGATTTTATTGCAAACACAAAAATGTCTTCAACTTCTGGGGGGCTCCGCCCGACCCCCGGCTGGAGTAATTTTACAGCCCCCCGTCACCAAATCCTGGATCCGCCAGTGCACCAAACTATAAAGCTTTAAGTCTAATTTTGGGAATTATACACAAGTCCTAAATATTTTCAGCTAATTTGTATAATTCCTGAACCTTTCCGTAGAATGGTAGAAGGGATATAGTGGAATTTATGAACCATCAGCAAATTTTGAATTAGCCTGAATAACTTATTTAAATTAAAATATTTAAGAATTGAGTAAAGTTATTACAGATTATGTAAATTTCCTTTACTCCTAGAAAACTTTCAATAAAAACTGCAGGAATAACATATGCAAATGATAAATCAAAAGGCCCTATTTAAGAGATTATTAAGTAATTACATATTTGAAGTAGACTGTGAATTTATGCAAGATTTAAATGAGCAAAAATTTAGATCAAAATATACAAAATTATTAGTTCTTGTAAACGACCGACTACAAAATTTCCTAAAAGGCTCATGGATTCTACAACATTCCTCTAAAGTTCAGGAATTATATAAAATTCCAAAAATATGCAGGAGTCATGTATAATTCCAAAACCTCAACGATAACAGTTTAATTTGGTGGTGCAAACCAAAGTCATAAAAATCCGTTTTAGAAACTATGTATAATTCCTGAAATAAAGCGGAATTGCGTTTTATACAATTTTTCTGTGGCAAACATAATTCTGACTATGACGGTAACATAGGCGTCAGGAACATAAAAAGTCCACGCGGAACGGAAACGATGGCTGTTCGATGTAGGATTGTGCAGACAGTGTCAACTGATATTTGATATTTCCACATATTAGATAGAACCTTAGAACATTTGAAATAAACAAACAGGGCTGAAAATTACTATTGTACTGTCCTAAGGATGGCACATGCAGGTGCACGAGGTGTTTGACAAAATTAATCCGTTTTATGGTAATCTAACGGGATCTCGTCTGCAATTTGAACGACTTTCCCAAGGCAGTGACGAAAGAAATAGCGGGAATTGTTATTATCAAATACTTGTTACAACGTTGATTTACTGTTACCATTTTGGAAATGAAAACAGGAGTGTTCATTGAATGTTAAAAAATTGGCCGCTTTAAACACGTTTCAGCATGAAATAATCTCAGCACGAAATCTTCACACAGTTTGCTTCAGTTTGCTGCGAGTTGTCTGTCGGTTGTTTGTCACATCACCATGGATATATATTTATATAACACATTTCAATTCTAGTTGTTGTGTTTGCAGTAAATATATTCGCTGCAGAAATTACGGTTCAGACAGAGTGGGAAATTAAATCGACAACTGAAACCAGTTATCGCGTTCTAGTACTGGGTTTAACAAGTGAACATGCTAAACTCGAAATTGTTATTTAGGTATCTGGGATGGCAATACGAATGAATAATAATAATAATAATAATAATAATAATAATAATAATAATAATAATAATAATAATATGAATAAACTACCTTAACTTTTACGATAACAATAACAATGAAATTTTCATTGTCAGCTGGTAGAGAATAATGAAACTTACAATTTGCTTTCTTGAACTGTTTTAATTGAACCATCCTTGCGATCAGCGGAGGAGCTCAAAGGTGAGCATTATTTTGCGGAGGATTTTGAGTTTTGAGTTTTGTGAGTTTTGAAAGAAAAATCTTAGTTCAACCTTACTTGATCCATGACTTCTGATAAAGAAACAACAGTTCTATTTTCTAGATTTGGGGTTTAATTTTTCGATTGCTGAAAAAGGTACTTCATCTGCAGTATCAGATTTGATCTCAAAGTCTCCATAGTTCTGTAAAACTTTCCGTTGTTACATGAAGTATATCTCTGTGAACATCAACACTTCTTCAGCTAGCTAACAAAAATTGCCCAGTGATGCGCACTTTTTAGTGAAGAATTTTTAAGAACTAATTTTTTAATTTTGATGAGGAATTAATTCATAAATTAATATTTAACTTACGATTTAACTTACCAAATAATAAATATCATGGCATTTGGGACAGGAAAGCTTATAATGAAATAGTTTTAATTTGGATAGCTATACATACATACTCCGCATCTGTGGCCGTATAGATTCAGAAAAAAATTACAGGGGCCTACGACATCTCATGTAATCATAGAATCAAGCCTGCTAAGTGGTTAATTTCGTGAAACAATTGGTGAAGTGAATATGGGTAACTGAAAACTTATATGAAATTTTTCAAAATCCCGGATAATTTTCACTCAGAGTCTATTTTAAATGAGGTGTTCTTTATTCTGAGTAGTACAAAAATACCGATTCTGGTGCAGTGGCGCAGGTGGCGCTGGTGGCGCTTCCTTCCCATCAATATTCGACGCCTTGAGGCAGCTCCTACCCATCTATACTATACCAATTTTGTGGCGTCATTAAAGTTATTAATTCATCAAACTTTGAAATAATAATGTTAAAATTATTAAGTTAAATTAATTAATTAAAATAATTATAATTTAAAAACACATAAACTTACTACGGAATCGTTGAAGGCACCTCCCTGTTGAAAAGAAAACTGTTAATGACAAAAGTATATACTTTAAACTAAAGAAATTGAAAAATAGAGCACTGCCCTAATTAATGTTTTGAAAACGATTTCGCTTTTTAAACAATACGTAGGGATCTTATCAAAAAACAAGTTCTGACCCCCTCCATTTACATTCTACAAACTCATTAATTTAGTTTTTATACACATATGCGTACAATTTTTCAACCCAATTTCAAAAATTTGATCTGAATCAGTGTTCCACCACCCTAAATATTTACCCCCAATTTCCAGTATAAAATGAAGATTTTCTTCAGCCTAAGCAATATTTTCCAGTCTCTCACATCAATATCATCATCATTATCATCATCACCATCATCATCATCATCATCATCATTATCATCATCATCATCATTATCATCACCATCCATTGATTCTGGTAACTGATATGCTTTAATTTGTTGATTTATACAT
>JASAND010009223.1:0-15920 GCA_030248195.1 Trissonchulus latispiculum | reverse complement strand
TGGGGTAAATGTTCAAAATATAAACCACAAAAAAATTTTTTTAGCATTTTCGAAAATCTCTCCTCCCCAGAAAATCTTGACCTTGGAAAAAGCCGCTGTTGAACAAATATTTGGTTACAAAAACGTAATTAAGTCAGTAAAAAATTATGCTTCAAAACAAATGAGGTAAGAAAAATAGCCATTCTCACAACGTTACTCGTTACTAGACTCGCTGATGAGCACACGGCGACGTTTTCTATTTTGCCGAGGAGTAGAAGAGACAGGAGTATTGCCAACACTATCGGACACTATGAAATTTTCCAGATCGGAGCCACCAGCCTCTGAGTTACCGTTGTCATTGATGCTAGATGCAGAGTTAAGAGATTCTCCGTGGACTTCAGCTAATTCTTCGAGTAGACCATCGCCAAGGCTATTGTCGGGAACGGCGTCGGCGTCGGCGCCGACGTCGGAACCAACGTCTGCGTTTTCGGGGGCAGAAATGGATTCAATTACACCATCAAGAAGGTCTTTAATAACTGACTCCACGACAGACATTGTGACAAGCGCATCTTCAGATTCTGCAGCAGCAGGGCGAGCTGATTCAGGCTCTTCGCATCCACTCAGAAAGAAAGATGCATTAGCCATTAGAAAACTGTCGCTCAGATCAACAGAATCCTGCAAGAAAATGATTGTGAGAAGGGCTGTTTTTCTAATTGAGCAGATTACAGGCACAAAATCAGTGATAAAGAAGCACTACTTTGTATACATAAAAGATACACAATATTTACGAAATCAAGCCATCGATTTTATCAAAATATTCCTGTTCTAAAACATCCTCCATCTGCCACAAGTACCAAGGGTTGGCATTTGAAGCAACTTCCTTAAGTTCGTGGTCATACTCTAAGCTTTGACAACAGTGAGACATAACTCTATTACGGCTGATTAAACCAAGTTCAAAATGAGACTGCCATCTGATGAATAGGTTAGAAATTATGTCGTCACGGATTTCGTCAGCGCGAGCTTCACGAAATCCAGTGGACATTCTTAGAAAATAGTTCCGATCTAGTTTCTTTGGAAACATCTTTGGAGGAGAGATCTTAGGCCAAAAAGATTCTACAAAGGCTTTGCAAGCTACCTTTGGTGGTTGCGGTGGTCCAGCTGCTGCGTTTTGAACATCGTTGTAGAGCTGAGAGCACATGGAAACCAGACTTTTGCAATTATCGACGGCATCCTAAAATGTGCAGTAAGTATATAGTAGTAGATAGCACAAAAGTATTGAGATTCTGCCAGCGCTGTATGCAACGACATAACCAAATATAGATTCTTTAAAAATAACTGTGTCCAGTCCCCGGAGCAGACTGAGGCCAGAATAATTCAGCACTTTTCTGAAATCTTGTGTTACTTTGTTACTTTTTGACATTAGCAATTTTGAAAGTCAAGGATATACATAGGTACTATCTTCTGCAGATCTTTAGGTTACTAGGGATTTAAATAAAAACAGCAACAGTTCAACAATGAAGACATATATATAGTATACGTATATATATTTACGAAAAAATTAGAAGAACCAGAATTGTCAGAAAATTTCATTTGGGGCTCTCATTTTTACGCCTCTGGTAATGGCCGACCGGTCCATCTCATATATCCAGAAGCCAACCCAAAAAGAAGTTTCTAAAAAAATAGGCAAGCAGTAAGTATCCAGCAAACCAAGCTTAAACATACCGTCGCAGACTGCATTAAACCAGTTCGAAGCTCTCCTTTGACAAAGTTTCTCTTGGTAAATGCAAGCCCCAACTGAAACACAAGAAGCCACAACTGAGATACCAAAAATGTTTGCGTTCTTAGAGATAATAACTTGATTATTTAATCAAATACAACCTTAATTTTCCTTAAATTCAAGACGGGAAAGACACTACGCTTACTTTTGCTTTGCCACATAGGCACGTAATTCCAACGGAAAACAACAAAATTCAAGTATATATACGTATATCAACATAACATTTTTATTGAACATTTATATATATACTTACACCAAGTCCTCCCAGCAACATTCTGCAATCATGCAGCAAAGTGCGAACTGAAGAACAGTCCTTCCCACCTCTTTCGAACGATGAGATCAACTGAGCCAAATAGGAGTCCACATGATAAAGTTTAGACAATACACTAAAACAAAAGAAGGTAAAACGAGATTGCTAAAACCAAAACACAAAAGTATAGTTAAAATTTCATTGTTTGTTTGGCATATTTTGGCTAATTTACTGGTTTTGAAGGGAATTTTGAAAATTTTTCCGGCTTTGCCGGATTTTTACCCTTTTTTAATCATTTTTTAGCTATTTTAAGCTTAAATTTAAGTTTGAAATAGTCAAGTTTTTAGCTCAGCAGCAAAACAGCTATTTATAGGTCTTTTTGAAAAATTTTTCTCCCCCCCCCCAGAAATGTTTTCCTACAAAAAAGCCAGACTAATGCGTAATAGCAACAAAAATCACTGAAAGATGCCTGAAGACAGGAACCATAAGTACTTTTCGAGAAGACAAATTAAATTTATGTCGTGCCCAAGCCCCAAACCCTGATTTCGCCCAAACACCAGTCTGGCCAAGCAATGTTTTGCCCAAACCTGTCCTGCAGAGCTCTGTATTCCATACCAAATTGCAATAATTCACAACTACGATAGCGAGTAATTAGCGGATGACTTACTCAGCAGGCATAACATATCCAGCTTTAATTGAGGCCATGATTACGTCAAGTATGTAGGCGATGTCTTCTGGCCGAGAAACTGCAGGAACAACAGGGAAGTGCACCGGGAGAAGCGACATTATATATACAATTCACCAGAATCACTCTGAAACAAAAGCTGCAACTATAACATTCCAACAGGAACTTATCTTAGAAACATAGTAAAGTGTAAACTTCTGAAAGCAGTTGACGAAGCAAGTTATTTCGTGCGATATGGGAGTTAAACCGAAGATACGGAGTACGTATTTGCTACCAGTCCGGAATGCAGGTAAGCTGTACATTAGCATTTTAAATCACACAATGTCGGGCAGCTTAAAACTACCGGAGCGGGGCATACATGTATCTTAAAGTTACATGTAAAGCATACTTTAACCAAACTTATTTCTTTCATTTAAAAATAACAGCGCAAACGACAACGGGCAAACACCAGCCATGGCACTACTACAGCCAATGACGACCCCAGTGGCAATTTATGGGGACGTTTTTTAAAAAATTTACTAGATTTTGATGTGACACATCCGGTTATCCGCCTATTCCAAACTTAATTTAAAGAAAATTTTTCGATTTTGCATTTAAGTTTCAATTTTTCTGTCATTTTTTCGGTATACACCGTGATTTTCTATCATGCAACCAAGCCTCAATCTTAGTTTTAAAAATATTTTCAGAGAAATTTTTGAAAAATAATTAACAATTTTTCAAATTTTTGTCAAAAAATTGCTAATTTTTCATTACTTTGTCTGAAATGTACACGGATATCCGGATATCCGGATATCCGAATATTTTTCTCAAATCGGATATTATCCGGATATAAAAATTATCTGGATATCCGGATATCCAGTGCCCATCACTAGACTGACACATAGACCCTGTAAACCGAAACACAGTGCAAGTCCTTGCGAAAATGCTGCAACAGAAAAGCTAAAACACGGATGATGCAATGCTGTTAAGAAGGGCAGGACGGCATGCAAGTGGAAAATGCCAGCAAACAATTACATTAGCGAACAGGCAAAAGCTAAATAAAAACTTGTGCAGATGAAGCTACAGTACTTCACTAAATTTCGACCAGTCGCTGACGTTAATGACATGGTGGCCCGTGGCTGTCATATATTTTTTTGTGACGTGGCTTGTAAGGAAAAGGTTAGGTTACAGCCATTCGACTGAGTCTGCGACAGGCCTTTTATTCGTTGAAATACTGTATATCATACTTACAACTAAAGCTTATGAAAAATCAACATATAGGCGTGGTCCAGATTTTTGATCAACTTCTTCTTGGCAACAGGAGGCGCTGCATCATCCAAGTGGAGCCACACATCGTCGTTTCGTACGATGGCAGTGTAATGCCCACAACTGCCTTGACCGTGGTGTCGAATCACAGCCACAAGCCGAAACTGGCTGCCCCAAATTGAAGCGGACCTGGTATCCAAACCGCAGATAGCAACATTCCTACGCCGCCCGGAATCGTCGACAGCAGGAGTGCGCATTACCAGATAACGAAGATCAGTGGGAATGACGTATCTCCGGCTTTCGGTAGAAAAGCCTTCTCTTTGACAATGCTGGCAAGCACTGGTAATTTCGTAGCGCCACTCTACTAAAGAGTTGAAGGAGTACTTACTATTCCAGTCAGCGGGTCTTCTCATCTCAATATGACTAGCCGTTGTCCAATCTTCATCCAGGGAGACGAAGCCACAAGCAGCACAAGAAACTGAAGTTCTGAAGGAAACCAGCAGCTGTCTTTGGAGTTCTACAGGAAGATGTTGGACCAAATCTTCGAAAAATTCGAATACGTCTTCCTGGGCAGCAACTGCATATTGATCTCCAACCAGAAATCGCAGATAGTCCAATGACTGTACACTGCGTTCCTTCTGCAGATGAAGATTATATACACGGGCAAGTTCTGCGCAAACGGCGTTGGAGTCGCCTAGCTGCGCCAGAAAGCCAGGCATAGCAAGCAAGCCTTGAACCAGAGAGTTGCCATAGCAGATATTTGAGCTTGTATACCTGCTACGCCTGGAACCAGAGTTAGCAAAACGCAAAGCAAAAATCTTCTCTGAGTTGCGAGTTGGAGGAGGCTGTGGCAAAACTGAAGACACTATGTTCACAACAGAAACTAGATTCGCTTCCGGGCTCTTCTTTTTCCTTCCAGTGCCATATATATTGACTGGAGGCAATGGACCGAGATTTTGACAAAACCTCAATCTTAGCCGATTATACTCATTCCAACTTTTCTCCTCAGCCCAGATTTGCTTGACATCCAGCTTCATAATGTAGAGACCATTGATATTCCTGCATCTGGACAAAGCCACATATGCCATATTTTCCTCGAAACAATTGGGACCAATGTCAGCAAGAACTATATTTAAGCTCAATCCTTGGGACTTGTGAACAGTGACAGCGTAGGCAGGAGCCAAAGGTACCTGGACTCTGGTCAATTTGATACGGGGGCCAGCATCGAATTTGGATATGGAACGCTCAATTCGCTGAGCAACATCCATTCCGTCGAATTTCACCCAAACAGCAGTAACAACTGGACTGCGACTAGTACCCAAGAATCCACGCTCAAAGTCGACCACTTCACCCAGAGAGCCGTTGACTAGACCATCTTTGAGGCTAACATTTTTTTTCAGCATGACACGGCAGCCTATTCCCAATTCAACAATGTGATCCAAAGCAGCTGTTTCTGACGCTTTCCGCAAGGCTTTACTCATCTCAAAGTTACTCTTAGTGACCCTTTTTCGCTTTTGCACTGGAAATCCTGAATCCTCCGCAGCAATACTGACAATATTAATACCAAGCAGCTTCATAGCTTCTCTGTTGAAACAAGCAACCTGTTCGTTGAGAGGCAGCAGACAAAGAGCTTGTTTATCCTTTGCATAGAGCACATCAAGAAAAAAAGATACTGCATCAGACAGAGAACAATCCGAAACACTAGAATGATCTTCAGCAGTTTCCTTAAGTACAATTGATCCATCGTCAAGCTTAACCAAGCAACGTTTTTCTAGTTGAATAAAGTCGGATTCAGAGGGGGAACCAACCCTGAGCTGGCCCAGCAGCTGCGCAAATGCGAGGTCGTCCCCTTGTCTCATGTTTTCGGTAAGTTCACGGTAGGCGAACTGCATCCACAGTGGCATCGTATGGACTGAACCAAAGACTTCGCGCACTTTAGCTGTAGCAAGAGATTCATAGCAATGCTGGCTTCTCACTGGCCTGAGTTGGAGCAAATCCCCGAAAACTATAATGTTAAGCCCTCCAAAAATTTGACCAGATCCACAAATATCACGCAAACGGCAGTCAACAAATTGGAGGGTGACGTTTGAAACCATACTTATTTCATCCACTATAAGGAGCCGTACATTTCGGAAAAGGAAGCGCCGGCTTTGAAGATCGTCAGGATTTAGTTCGTAGAACTTAGGATCAGCACCATGTTGCACAGGAAGCTTAAGAAGGCTATGTATGGTGGCTCCATTGACATTACGAGCAGCGATACCGGTAGGAGCACAGATTAGCACGACAGGATCATTATCAGTGGTTTGAAATCGTCTAGATGCCGCAGTTTCAATGGCCTTAATCAGATGGCTTTTACCTGTACCGGCGCAGCCGCTTACAAACAGTACCAATCTGTTGCAACAGACCCGAGAGCATTTCGTCTTATAAATAAAAGCACGTCGGGATTCTGGATCTGTAGCATGAGAATCCTGACTCTCTATTTTATCCATAATCATCTGATGAATCTCTCGTTGAGTTTCATTTAGGGATGAAACAGGAACGTCTGCTGTTCTGCTCTCCACAGCGCAGGTGGGATACAGGCTTTCCAGCGCAGTCACCAGTCGAGGAGCAGCTTCAATACCGGGTTCTTCTGCTCGTTCTACAGTAGCATCCTCCTGTTCCGCTGCTTTCTTGATTTCTTCCAGATGTAGGCGAGCAGTACTAAGCTTTCGACGAATGAAATCCTTTTTAGTCATCAACTGCAACTCAGCAGAACAACGTTCAAACGCCATTTCCGCCGTCTCTCCTTCCCCCACAAGTTCCTCCTCTTTACGCCAGGATTTAAAAAGCAGTAGCAAGGAGTGAAAATATTCTTCGGAGCCCACTTTAAAGTAGTTGGTCTTTACCACGGCTGTCTTTCTCTTCTTAATAACGCCCATCCCGTTTAAAAGTTCAAATTGGTTTTCTCTGGCAAGCTCGCCGCCCTGAAACGCAGGAATTCTAACGTAGTTTGAGGCAAAATCGTGCAGACTCATGCTCTCGAATTCAGTAGTTCTCGGTCTGTTGGGATAATAGCAGTCCACAATATTGGGCGCAAACAGATCCTCCGATGCTCCATCCATTTCTTGAATTTCTTTATATTTCTTCAGCTTACGTTTTCGCTCACTTTTTCTTGCTGAAGTAACCCAAACAACTTGATCGGAAGCGCCAAATACGGGATGGCCAAGTAAATTGTCAGCAACCTCATAAGCTCCGACTTCTCGGTTTTGGACTGACTGAAGAGCAAAGGTGAGAAGTCGCGAAGCCAAGCTTTTCTCACGATCAATTGCCTGGTAAATATCTTGAGCTACATTCTTTTCTGCTTTTGACATATAAGAGGTGATGTAGTAATTCAATGCCAAAGAATCTTCACCAACAAACTGAATATCCATATTAGCGCCCCAAAGGAGAAGCAGCGTGGGGTTGTAGGGGTTGATGTTTTCCTCGTGACGTAGCCGCATGATCTCCACCAAAGGAATTCTCTTCCGCCCCTTCGCTCTAGACCGCATGACATCTTCCATAGAGTTCACTTTAGTTTTTGGCATAGGTCGCCTACCAAATCCAAATCGGCACTGCATGAAACCTTTTCCTCTTCGAGTGTGTTTACGCTTAGTACACGTTGGCGTGTGTTTGTGGACCTGAAACTGAAGAACGTATTGCCTGAGGAGAGGAGAAGACACAGCACTAGGAATTTCAACGGTGATGTACTTATCAACAAAATTTCTGATTTCTTCTTCAGTGTTGACTCCCAGAATCGGCGCCCCCTTAACCCACACCTTCATGTGGACATGAGGAGCACCGCGAGCCTGATATTCAATTCTGTAAACGTAATGTTCAATTTCTCCAAGCGGTCCATCCGGTCCAAGGAGAACTTCCATCAGTGCATCCAGCCGACGGCGGAACTGGAGACACACTGCAGCAGGATCGGCATCACACAGGCTGCCAATGTGTGCGCTGTCGACATCCGGTATATCATGGTTAACGGAGCGCAGGAATAGGTCCATGTCAGGCCAGGTAGTTTCACTGCAGCTGAACGTTAAGAAAAAAGTGGCCGGTCCAAACTGTTCGTCCATCGCAGCAAGGTCTGATTTTTTCTGTAACAGGTAGGCACTAGAATTCCTGAGCTTAGACAAAGCTGTGCCAATGTAGCCCTCAATCTCTCTAGAATTTGATTCCACCTGCCTCACGAATTCACCTGCAGATAAGTTCCCAGCCTTTGAGGAAGTCAGCATTGAGTAGACGCCAGACCTCAAGGAATTCATGTCTTTATGCTGTGCAGACTGGAATAAATACGCCATGTTGCGCCTGTAATCTCCACTTTCATGAAGCATCCGAGCCTTGTAGTAGTCGGAATCTCGTAGCTTATGCTCGCGTTCTTTATCATCAATGCCAAATCTTCCACGAGAAAAGAGATCGGGAAAACATTTCACATCAAGAGCGGGCTCCGTATCATATACACTGCTCCCGGGAAACCGCCTCATCCTGTACAGTTCTGTCTCAGGCACAGCAGGGTAATCAGCGTGGATACGTTTAACTGAAAACCCTGGAAGACTTTTCCCATCAGGAACTAGGTCAAGCAACTTCGGTTGCTGGATGGAGTCTGATTCCGCCTCAGTAACACAATTGGAGCAGTCTTCCTCCGCCAAAATCGTAAGCCGTTGTGACAGATTTTCTTCGAATGCAGAATTTATTTCCACATCAGAATAAAAGGGATTTTGAAGGTCATGTTTGAGGCAGTGCAAAGCCTCTAACACTTTGTTCACCCGGACCGGAAACTGCCAGATAACATCTTTTTTCGTTGGAGGACAATCAACAATAACTTCGACGTGATCGGTGAGCGGCAACGTCTTATTATGCAAAGTATCCAAAATGGCCCCTTCTGGCAATGGCATATGGACACCAAACCCTTTCACTGCGGCAGTTCCTGATCCCGGCGGCAACTTTTTGGACATTGGCCGGAGTCTAAATAAGCTCACAAAAAACTTTATTCGTTGAATCAACGTCTTTTCAATTTCGTTGAGTTCAGCTATACATGTAGGCGCCTTATCGGATGACATACGATTGAGTCCACTGTACATGGGGACACATCCTGACTTAATTTTGTCCAAGCAGTAGCGGCAGACACTAAGTGGCCAGACAGTCCGCTTTCCAGATTCAGACCAGTACGCTTTCAACCTTCTCCAAACATCTTTTCCTTCTTCTTTTCTAGGCTTGAAACTGTCCTCTACGACAGCAAGTCTGGAAGGTGGGGTCAGTCTTTCACAAACAAAACAACCATCACGAGGGAAATCAAATGTTGTTTTGCGGAAAGTAGAAAAGCAGTGACCAAAGTCGTCATGTGCTTCATCTTCTAGATTTCTGCCACGCATGTTTTCAGTATGTTTCATCAGGGCAGCGGCGGCATCTCTTTCCTGAAGAATGAGCTTTGAACACGAGTCGCTAATGAAGTCCTGAAACTCATCCCAGTCGCCATTCTTTAATATCTCATCGCAGGAAGCTAACCAGTTACACAGTTCTCGTATTCGATAATATCGTCTTAGTAGGGAACGAACACCAACATAATGGCTGGCAACGGATCTGAGAAGGGAAACAACATCTTTGCAAATGGAAAGATCTGAGCATGGCCGAACGGTTATTCCATTTTCATCTTTACAAAAGTGGCAAAATTCTAATGAGATCATTCTTTCAGCTACCTTTGGTAGCGGGAGATCGGGATTAAGAGTCAATAGATTTTCCATCACAGTTACTGCCCAAAACTGAGGCTCGCTGCAATCTCTGCCACAAGGACGAACAAGAACGGACTGCTGGCCATCTGGACCACCTGCAGTTATGATCTGCTGATTTCCAGTTTCCGACGGCTGATTTTCAAGAGAAGCTTCGACATCGTAACAGAACTTGGTTGCGGCAATGAACTCCTCACTCTCCACCACGTCTCTTTCAGAGAATCCTTCAAAATCTTGGCTTTCGTCATCAAAAGAAAGTATATCGTAATCATAACAACGCCTGGACTCAGCAATGAAAGCTTCCGTAGTGGCTACATCTTCCTCCAAAAACCCGTCGAAACATTCATTGTCGTCATCTGCCGGAAAGCAGTCCAGTGAAATAAGCTCAACGGCAGATCTCTCTGTGATGGTCCCGATGAAATCATCGACGAAGATCATATTTTCTTTAGCGTAATAAAGTTCCTTGCTGGCAACACTTGGCTCATCGAATGATTTCAAATGGTACTGCTGCTTCCCAATCTGTCGACGGAGGTGCCTTTCCATATCTTCCAAGCTGTCGTTGCCACCCAAAATGCGCATCGAAGCCAAGTCTGACTGCAATGACCGCAGCATACCGACAAATTTCGCCTGCGTTTTGTTTCGTAGCGCAAGCAGCTGCCGCACAGCGCGATCGACTCGGCGTTTATTAGATATAGCCAAAGATTTTCCTGTTGGTTTCGGCTGATCAATAACCATCGACTTCATCAATTTCGAAACCGTCGTGTCAAACCAAAACCTCTGCCGCCTTGCAGCAAAAAGCGGGTCACCTCTTCTTACGTAGAGTATTTTGCAGCGATATTTCAGTCTTCTGCGACGCTCCGACACTCCCTTTTTAACTGACTGACGTACGACCTCAGAAGAATGATATCGCTCTTTCATTTTGGAACCAGCTTTCTCTTTATAGGAATGCTTGTCTTCTGGCGTTAAACCGCTGTACCGTCTAGTCATTAATATCCCAGCCCGCTTGCGATACACAGTTTTCCCAGCCATGTCAAGCTGTCTATACACGTTTCCTTTTCTGCGTAAAAGTTCATCCTTCTTGGATGGTTCCAAGTTTTCATATCGTTCTCTTGACTTCTGCTCCTTCCTTGACCTGCTCTGTTGTCTGGAAATAGGTGTAAGAAGGGAGCGTTCGACACGTCCTCTCTCAGACTTTCTCCGTTTTTCCGATGATCGGGCATATCGTTGCCTCTTCCGGCATGCATCCAAAACACGATTCTTCCTTTTTTGAGCAGATGACGCCATACGCAGTCTTTCAGCTGTTAAACTTGAATACTTCTTTTTTGATGCGGGGCTTTGTTTTTGATACCAAGAACAGCTGGTTTTAAGGCGGCCAATAAGATTTTTTCCAAATGAGGTGGACAAACGTTTTCGCCTCGTCCACAAAGTTCGCTTCACCTGTGGATCTCGAGCAATGCTGATCATTTGAAAAGGCACTTCAGAAGGGGCGTACGGAAACGGCAGGAGGGGAGGAGCGCAAGTGCGGGGGTTTAACCGCTGAGGAAGCAATCTGAACATTGTTACCTGTACCCTCCGCACTACTGGTAACACCTTTTCTGGAACGAATCACATTATAGCGACGAATGCCAGTTGAAGATTTCTTCCTTGCCCTGGAATCAGCTGACTTTGTCTTGCGCGGCATCTAAAATGCACGCAAAATCAGTAAAGCTTGACTGCATGCATCACATATATATAAGTAAGAAAGCAACAACAGCAACAAGCAATGCCGCCACTAAGAAAGCGAAAAAACAGTGCATTGCAGATCTTAAAATCATAAATGAAGCGAAAGGTTTAGAAAAACTAAAAAAGTGGGATGACAGATGCGGAGGATGCGGGAATAACGGAACCACCGTCCCATAAAAGTTAACTACAGAAACCAAAATGCAACCTTATCCATCTCAGCCTAACTTTTACAACCCGTGCCTGCCAAAGGCAGGAGTCTCCCCGAATTTGTGTAGCGAGGTAACGCCTGAGCTAAGCTCAGCCCGGTTTACCATCCTCATATGCTACACATTCGGCACGGTGTAAAAGCGGCCCAAACTTGGAGGATGAACAGAGGATTTCCGCAAAGGTTTCTGTCAGATAATAATCAGTTATCAGTTAATTAGGTCATTCAGTAGCTGTAAAATTTAGGCAAAGATGATATCAGATTGCATCTTGGTTATCCCACAACTGGCAAACAGTACACTGGACATATTCTATCTGTGGAGGGTGGTGTACGATATTCACACCAGAATTGGCCCCCCCCCTCCAACTCCAGATGATGTCACGTTTGATACGTTTTTAATTTTGCACTGCAATTTTCAAAAAGTTTTTGACTTGACCAGATAATTTTTAAAAAGTTCCGCCTTTTAGATCGCCCAAGAAACCTGTTGTCCCTCGAAATTATTGGGACCCCAAGAAAAATCAAAAGAATAAGCCTAGGTAAGTGCAAACAAGCAAGCGGGCTGCTAATACAAAAACAAAAGCTGGTGTTTAAGTTCATACACAAAAAGCTAGCGGGCTGCCAATACAAAACCAAAAGCTGGTGCTTAAGTTCATACACAAAGAGCAAGCGGGCTGCCAATACAAAACCAAAAGCTGGTGCTTAAGTCTACAGACAGTCACCTATAACGGAGCTTGTCTAGGAAAGATCCGACCCCCGGCCCCAACCTATGTCTACGATGAAGTAATAACCATACCAGTTTCCGCTGATTAAAGAGAAAGGAAGGCAGGCAAATCCAACACAGCTGAAGAATACAGTTTCAAACAACGAGGCACATCACTGATTCACACGGAAACGAAACACCTGAAATTGGAAATTGAAATTTTTGTTAGTTGTGTTAAAGTCAGTGGCTGAATTGCTAAATCTTCAAGTATTTTGGTTTATCCCACTGGCAACAACCCCTATATATAATAGACCAAGGGATATATACAATTTCGCAAATCCCTGGAAAACTTGTAAAGTCAGCCCCAGAAACATTCCACAACTGCTTTAGTTAACAAGTCAGGTTAGAGCCGACGTTTGAATTACTTGTCTTCCTGGTACAGTGACGACCTGGAAACTTTTAATGATAGTTAGATATATATATATATATACTGGTTGTACGTATATATATAGTATACATGTCTGTGTATAGATAGACATGTATACAAATACGTACTGGGAAATTCAAGATGGCTGGTTTAACTTTTACACACTTGTTCAAGGAAGAGTGACCCACATTTAATGACCGTCATTACGAGATATCCACAATATAAAATGGAATTGATTTTAATATACAATTTTAACTGTTAACAACAGAATAATTACTGACCAATATACTGGAACAGCAGAACGGTATTATCACTGCAATCCGGAAAAGATGTCGGCAATCCCGGAACCTCCAAAGCAATGAAATTTGCGACTAATCAGTCAAGGCAAGTGTACTGAAATGGCTTCACAGCCGGAATGTAGCATTGACGGAATGTCCAAAAATATGTGGAAATAGACACTATATATATAATTCTAAGCAAACACAGATAACAACATATAACATTGTTATTAACGATGTATCACTGGCTTTTTCCTAAACAGGGGTGGGGGCCCCAAAAATTCGTTCCTCCCCAGACTTGGGTCGCCCCCCCAGGATTCGGGCCTTCCCCCCAGAACTCCCAGGGTATCTCTTAGGTATTTTTTTCGGGGGGGGGGGGGGTTCAGGTTGACCGAGTGCACTCTCCGCCCCCCAACCGGGATTCCCCAGAACTGGAAAATGTGTATCGAGCAACAAACCCCAATCCACTCCTCCCTGTAAAAATTCGAGTTACGGGACACCCATTGGCAAATAATAAATATACATGGACTTGGGGATGCACGATGGGCATACGGGAAACTGGAGTGGTCGGGCTTGGGGTAGTTCAACCACCTCCAGCAAGGGTATATATATATATGTATAAATATATACATAGCACATCTGGTGATTTTCTAATGGGGCGAAGTGTAGAGAAGGGAGGTGCACGCAGTTCTAGAAAAAAATAACAAATAAACCACCCCACCCACCACAGCCCTCTACAGCCACTTTGGGTATGCAGTTCTATGACAAAAGTTGCTCAGTTCGATGCGGGCTTTCATTTGGTACCAAATTTGACCACTTTTGAAAAATTTTATTTTTGACCCAAAATCACCTAAGTCCCCACCCCCACCCTACCACAGCACTCTACAGCCACTTTGAGCATGCAATTCTATGACAAAAGTTGCTCAGCTCGCTAGGGCTTTCATTTGGTACCAAATTTGACCACTTTTGGAAAATTTCATTTTTGACCGAAAATCGCCTAAGTCCCCACCCCACCCCACCACAGCACTCCACAGCCACTTTGAGCATGCAATTCTATGACAAAAGTTGTTCAGCGCGCTTAGGGCTTTCATTTGGTACCAAATTTGACCACTTTTGAAAAATTTCATTTTTGACCACTTGACCCCCTACCCGATTTACCCTTCAAACGGCAAAGTGGAGCCAGTTCAGCAAAATGGGTGGGTCGGACGGCAAAACGGACACCGGAAATGAGCTGGGCGTACCAGAAAACCCCTATGGACAAAGTTTGAGAGGCTATGCACAATCCTATATGGTGTTCTTGGAAGTCGGGCCCGGCGCGCCCCTCCCGACAGCAAAGTGGAACCAGCCCAGCAATATGGGTTGGTCCGACGGCAAAACTGCTTACGGGAATCGATTCTCCGTGCAAGAAAACCATTATATGGAAGATTTGAGCTTTCAAAGTTAAATAGATAGCGAGAAATTTCCGAGTTCCTCATTTTCCAGAACTTTTTCACCATTTTTGACCGGCCACTGTGGTCGCATGGGAAGTGATAGAGAAACGGGGCTTAGCTGTTTAGTTAGTTCAATATATGTAGTTTCTGGAATACTCAAAAGACATCGTCTCCATCTCTTTACGTTCGTGCTGCTGAGCGACCACAAACATGGTCACTTTTCGCTCTGTGCCGACTTTGGTGCGCCGCTGAGTCGCTGTGGAGCTACTGCGGAGCAATTAAAGTAGCGATTCTTAAATGGCGCATGGGGTACTACCAGACCCTATACCCCTTAGGTCCGGCCTCCGCTGCAGATTACGTGAAAGAGGCGGAAAGTCAGGACAATACGACCATTAAATAGGAGAAACCGGAAAAAAAAAACATCGCCGCCATAACCGGTCCGGGGCGTAACTTTTCGACGGAAAGTGATACCTGGGGCTCAAACTTCGCACATACTAAACTCGATGTGCTCTACAATTTGCGCATGAAATCTGCGCAGGATCTGCGCAGGATTTTGCGCAGCCTCTGCGCAGCTTATTTTACGGTGTCTCCAGGGACTTTTGACACATATTATAGGGGTCGCTGCCGCGACCCCTATGATATATATATATACTTGCTGTGTCGGATTTATATACTTTCTTTCTCAACCGGATTAAACGACAGACATAGACATAGACATAGACATAGACGACCAACACACATAATATTATCCCCTTTTGTGCGGAGCATTTTTGTTACTTGTATATATGTTTTAGCACAAGGACTGTCGACCACAAATTGTTTAAACTTTAAACTGCATATACTTATTGTTGCTTTTTGTTGGTCCTGCTAGCGGTTGTATGCATAAAATATTTACGGATCAGGTAGCTCAAAAAGAAACTAATCTAGCGCCACCCCTAGTCACCACGCAACCGGTACGGGAAATGTCATATTGAGCGCAATGCTTACGTTTGCAGTTCCTAACAGAGTAATTACCTATATATTTCCTCCCGAAAGACGATAAGTTCGCGCGAATAGGGCGGAAGGAGGGAATTCCTATTCGGCGACAAAGCTGGTTTCTTTCATTTTTGTCGCCGCGTAGATACCCTATTCGGCGCACAAAGCTGGTTTCTTTCATTTTAGTCGCCGAGTAGATTCCCTATTCGGCGCACAAAGCTGGTTTCTTTCATTTTAGTCGCCGAGTAGATTCCCTATTCGGCGCACAAAGCTGGTTTCCGTCATTTTAGTCGCTGAGAAACGGCATTTTTCCGCTTCAGCAGAATCTCAATTGTAATCATGCACCGTGTATTTAACATTCAAGTCTTTCCCTATTCTACCAAGTTGGTTGCCCGTCGAGGGCATTTTCCCCCCTAGTGCATAATAATTTAAATTTACAAACCGCGAATATGGGTTGTTCGGCGAAGCTGTGCCCATATTAATTCGCTCACAACCTAGTCCTCTTT
>JASAND010009222.1:0-35408 GCA_030248195.1 Trissonchulus latispiculum | reverse complement strand
GATATTGTTAGTGTTAATGTTGTTTGCATTCCTTAACTTATTTGGACTACTCACTTATCTACTACTCAAAAAAGCACAATAATATACTGATGCATTTAACTTATAAATATATATGTGTGTGTATATATGTATATATTTATTTATTTACGTGTGTATCATGTGTGTGTAATGTGTGTGTGTAATGTGTGTGTAATGTGTGTGTAATGTGTGTGTAGTGTGTGTAGTGTGTGTGCAGTGTGTGTAGTGTGTGTAGTGTGTGTGCGTAATGTGTGTGTAATGTGTGTGTAGTGTGTGCAGAGTGTGTGAGTGTGTGCGTGTGTGTGTGTGTGCGTGTGTGTGTGTGTGTGTGTGTGTGTGTGTGTGTGTGTGTGTGTGTGTGTGTGTGTGTGTGTGTGTGTGTGTGTGTGTGTGTGTGTGTGTGTGTGTGTGTGTGTGTGTGTGTGTGTGTGTGTGTGTGTGTGTGTGTGTGTGTGTGTGTGTGTGTGTGTGTGTGTGTGTGTGTGTGTGTGTAATGTGTGTGTCATGTGTGTGTGTAATGTGTGTGTAATGTGTGTGTAATGTGTGTGTAATGTGTGTGTGTAATGTGTGTGAAATGTGTGTGTAATTAGAGCTGGGGCCGGTTCCAATTTTCGAAACCGGTTCCGGTTCCGGTTCTAGGGTACCGGTTCCGGTTCCGGTTCCGGTTCCGGTTCCGGTTCTAGCTTCCGGTTCCCTGTTCCAAGTACAAACTTTGTAGTAATAATTTGTTTGTTCTTTAACATTGTTGTAGGCCCTATAGGACTTATACAATCAAAATGAAAAAGCAATGGTATAAATCAATTGGATTAAACATATCAAGCAACTAGACAGCAGTTTTTCTTAATTTTTTGAATCGATTTGTTACTGTAGAATATTTTTGAACATCTTGTAACCTACCATACTCTACATTGAAACTTTTAATATTTACTTTTGCCATAAGACACACAATTGTTTCGACAGTTGACTGTTCAATCGTACTGAGTATAAAAATGTTTATGATGCCTGTATGGTATAACCAGAAATTGTGGATTTGAAAAAATGAACAAACAGCGCGGTATATCAACCCAAAGAAATCTTAAAAGCACGAAAACATTTCAAAAATTTATAAGAATTGCTGAAAGCTTGGTTTTAAATTTCTTTTAGCTAATTTTTAACTAACTTTTAACTAACTACTGTCGCTTCCGAAAGATGTTTCCAAATATTATGAAGTGATATGATATTAGATGAAATATTAAAATTTAATTAAATGTTGACTCCGGCTTAGGTCAAAGAATATTTGAAGCGTTCTTAAAAGCAGCTGCGCTTTGGAAGCAAAAGTAATGAGATTAATGAAAATAAAACTTATATACAAACTTGTAGTCATTCGAATGCTCTAACCAAAACTTACAACTTTGCTCTTCAAAGTATTCTTCGATTCCTTGCAGTGATAAAAAGCAAAATTGGTTTTCAAAGCTTCTTTTATTTTGGTTTGATTTTGTTTGGTTTTCGAGTTTGGTCTCTCTGCTCCGCAGCATCTCTGCCTAAGCACAGCAACATGAAATTTTGAACACGCATGGGCAATGCCTGCACAACTCCTGCACATGTGCAGGCTAGGAAAGATTTACCCCCGCGCAGTGCGCAGCAAAAATTTCACCCCCGCGCAGTAAAATTTTTACCCCGCGCACAAAAGCGCGTCAAGACTTTATCCCGTGCAGCAAATTTTTATCGCAGCGCAACAAAATTTTTACCCGCGCGCAGCAAAGCGCAAAAAAATTTAATCCCGCGCTGCAAAATGTTACCCCCGCGCAACAAAGCGCATTACAAGTTTATCCCGTGCAACGAAATTTCTAACTCGAGCAGCAAATTTTACCCAGGCTAAGTAACATTTTTACCCCCGCGCAACAAAATTTTTACCCGCGCGCAGCAAAGCGCATACAAATTTTATCCCGCGCTGCAAAATTTTACCCCCGCGCAACAAAGCGCATTAAAAGTTTATCCCGTGCAACGAAATTTCTAACTCGAGCAGCGAATTTTACCCCGCTCAGTAAAATTTCTACCCCTTCGCAACAAAGTGCAACAAAATTTTTATCGCGCGCAGCAAGCTTTTTCCCACCGCGCAACAAACGAGCATTAGAAATTTATCCCGCGCAACGAATTTTCTAACTCGAGCAGCAAATTCGCTCAGTACAATTTTTACCCTCGCGCAACAAAGCGCATCAAAATTTTGTCCTTCGCAACAAACTTTTTATCGCGCGCAGCAAACGTTTTACCACCGTGCAACAAAAGAACATTAGAAAATTACCCCGTGCAACAAAATTTCTAACTCGAGCAGCAAATTTGCTCAGTACAATTTTTACCCCCGCCCAACAAAGCGCATCATGTTGTCCCGCGCAACAAAATGTTCATCGCCGCGCAACAAAATTGTTACTACCGCGCATCAAAGTGCATTAAAATATTTTCCCGCACAACCAAATTTTTACCCCACGCATAAAAATTTTATCCTGTGCAACAAAATCATTTAAAAATTTCTTGGTCGGTTGACGTATTTTCCATTACATTTATTTAAAACGTTTCGCGCCTGCCACGCGTTGACCATTACATTCTTTTAGAAAATTTCGCGCCATCGGCCCGTTTTGTTTATATTTCCTTATAAATTTTCGCGCCTCCGGCGCGTTTTCCATTACTTTTATTCCAAAATTTTTGGACTTGTTGTGTGTTTTCTGTATAATTTCCTTTGAAACTTTTCGAGCCATCGGCGCATTTTGTTTTTTATACATTTCATTCAGAAAAATTTGCGCCTTCGGTGCATTCTCCTGTAGCTTAAAAGTTGAGTTTAGTTTGCAGTCGAACGCTTAAAGATACGCAGTCAAAAATACGCAATCGGCAACTAGCATCAGGGTTGGGCGAAACCGAGACCAACAATTTCAGGCTTCTTAGTTTCTTCTAGTTTTTGATGCTTAGGGCCAGTATTAGCGACTTTAACACAAAAAACGGTTTTCTCACCTCGTTAGTTAGTTTTCATAACATTGATTTAAAATTTTCGCTGAAAAATGATGGTTTTGAAAAATTTCCGGTCTCGGTCCAAAACGGAGACTTTTCGATGGACGAGACCGACACCGAGACTGGCCAAGCCTCGGCATTTCAGCCAGACCGAGACCGAGACTCCCAACTCTGATTGGCATTTCAAGACTGCTCTCAATTAATTTCTTGAAACAATTTACCGTAGTTTGGGCTCTGGCTTTTTCTAAGGCTATCGCTCCTATGCCCTCCAGCGGCTCATCCTGTAAGAGGCCGCCCCCGTCGCAATTCATAGGTATGAAAAATTAAGGATAAAAATAGAAAAAAGGTCAAAAACCAAATACTTTCCTACTTCATTAAATTTCGTGCTATATACTAAAAACCAAAGAATTTTCTAATTCTTAACGGAATATTTATATGTTGCGTTTATGAAGAAAAATCTTGAAATGAATCAGATTTTTCGGAGAAAATTGCTAGTTTTGCTTTAAAATGTGTAGAATTTAAAAAAACTTTCTCGGTTCTTCAAAGCGAAAGGAATTAAAGTTCCGCAGACAGGTTTTATTGCAAAAACTTTCTTCAACTGGGGGCTCTGCCCCCCAGATCCCCCGTTGCAAACCTTTTACCGCCATCCGCTTTATGATTTTTACGGCCCTTCCCCTCTTACTTGTTCCATTCTAAATTGGTCATTCCATCTGCTGTTGCTTGCTTATATATTTTACTTACATCCTCTTGATTATATGTTATAAAAACGGAGTTGGTCAAGTCAACGCTCGAGCAAAATTCTCCTTAAGAAGCTATATCGCACATTGAATTCATGCTGCCTGCCGCTTCCTTCATAACTTATTTTTCTAGATAGATATTGAATTTGTGCAAAAAATTATTTTGTTTTTGCTGTTTTTTACTACTTTCTTTCCCTAATGTTTCCCAGCTGGATCTGTTTTTCATACCGATTTCTGTCAAACCATAAAGTTTGGACTAGCAGTTTGGTTAAAAATTCCAATTGTATGCCGGAGCCAAACATTTGAGTGTTTCCAGTAAGGATTTTCCTACCGCCTTGAGGATTGTATCAGACAAAATCAGAAGGTTATATCAACGGCTTTTTATAATGTAAAAATTACTTGACATAGCTTCGACTTTTGAAAACTAATTATAACTTGGTTAATTATGGTAATTAAATCTTAAAAACGGAGTGAATTATAACGGCATTCATAAAATTCCCTTGCTATTTAAGTAAAACCAGAGAATAAAAATTTAGCATTTTTGCGAGATTCGTCAAAATCTTAGAGGATTGCGTAAAAGTTAGCAAATCTTTAGGACAAAGGAACTTGAAAGATGCGTGGGTACAACAGAGCTTTGTAAAAACTACAGTCGACACATATCGTGAAAAATTAAAAATTTGACCCCCGCGCAGTGAGCTTGAAGGCTGTGCAGGCTACAGCCAAGTTCATTGCCCATGTAAGATTTTGAACATGGCGGCTGGATTCATGAACACGGATTCCTTTCAACTCATTCCAGCAATTAGATACCGTCTTTACTTCCACAATTTTGAGAAAACTGTTCAGACCAGAGATGAAACCGGGTCACCGGGTCACCGGGTCAGTTCGGGTCACTATATGGACCGGGTCACGAGCTCTGACCCGGTCTTGACCCGGTATTTTTGATTGGGGGATTTTTTTACTGTTATAGCACATTTTTCAAAGATTTTACCAGTTTTTAATAACTGAAAACTTCAGTAAGTACTCAAAAACTAGCAATAGAAATATTGTTAACTTAATCGTGTAGTTTTTTAAATGCTTGTCGCTGTATAGTGTCCTCACTATATTTGTAATGACCTGTCGAGCTTGGATCTAGGTTTGAAACTACAATGATTGCGTTGAATCTTAACTAGAAAATAAAACTTATTATATGGGAGTCTGAAATTTTTATTTTAAAATCTAAAATTCTTAATGCTTCCTCTACTGTGAGTTATTTTTCGTCGCTGCTATCATTTTTGGAAGGAGGGGGGTCACACTGTGTGTCTCAAGTGACTGTAAGAAGAAAATCTCGGCAAAACAAGGTTTACAGATTCTGAGTTTTGCTTTGCATTTTTCTAATTGTTATGGCTTTAGGAAATAATTCAGTTGTGATTGTTTTTATTTGTAGCATATATTGTCTGAATCCTAGAAATTAGCAAAAATATTTCCAAAGAATGTCCGCTGCGTGAAACCATCAACCGTACACTACATAAAATATTTTGCTAAAACAAAAAAGTGCTAATGTTAAGCTCATGATTAGAATTAGATGAAGTAATGACTTTGCCGGAGTATATATTTTGTTCGAATTTGTTTGATTCAAAAAGCTATGCAGTTTACTTCATTGAGTGAGATATCGTGCAAATCAGTTTTGATTTTTTCCGGCTTACTTACAATATTTACTTTCCAATTTTACTACTTTAAGGAAAGCAAAAATGTTGCCAGACTTCTTATTTGCCCGAAGCCAAAAATGTCCATAAAAGTAAAAAACACTCACCGCACCCTAATATAAGTATTTTTAATTTTTCCAAGCTTAAACCTGACTTTTCAAAAATACCGGGTCACCGGGTCACCGGGTCACCGGGTCAGGGGTCGACCGGGTCACCGGGTCACCGGGTCAGCAAATAGTGACCCGGTTTCATCTCTGACGTGAACTGTGATAGCCTTTCTTTCGTTTCCCACACGTCGAAAAATCAATCCCTGTTCAAACCTTGTTTTCGTGTTATCGCATGTCCAGTCGAAGTTTGCTGCACGTACTAGGTACCATCAACACATTTTGGTCATTCTAGATTCAGTTTAGCTTGAGTCGAAATCCTGCAGCAAATACAAAAATCTTCCGTGTTAATATTAAAGCAATTAACTAAGTGAGAATAAACAAATATTTAGAATATTCGTTTACCGAGTTATCTGTTAAGTCTTCTTGAAATGTAAACAACTATTCGAATATTCGTATGTAGTAATCGCCAATTTCGAATTATTCGCTAATGATTCTACATTCGTGCCAACGCAGTTCCTGCTTCTGCTGCAGAGACAATAAAATCATGAATCAGAATCAAATGCTGCTAGATTATGAGATCCAGGCCCAAAATCCAACTACTGCAAATTTTACATTTGGCAAAAATTTTACTTCAAGCTCAATTTTTGAGCCTGGAACCGGCCGGTTCCAAATTCTACCGGTTCCGGTTCCGGTTCCAGTTCCGGTTCCAACCGGTTCTAGTGGAACCGGTCCCAGCTCTATGTGTAATGTGTGTGTGTAATGTGTGTGTAGTGTGTGTGCAGTGTGTGTGCAGTGTGTGTGTGTATGTGCGTGTGTGTGTGTGCAGTGTGTGTGTGTGTGTGTGTGCGAGTGTGTTTGTGTGTGAGTGTGTTTGTGTGCGTGTGTGTGTGTTGTATTGTATTGTATTGTATGTCTGCTTAATTATATTGTTCTTTGACTGTATACGTATGCTTATATGTACTTTCAACTAGCACTACATACAACATCAGGATCATAAAACACAAGTTAAATTTCGAGTGCTGTAAGCAGGAAAACAGTAGTGCCTAGTACTGACAAAAATATATTCTGGTTTCTCAGATTTGTCTTCAGCACTAATCAAAAAATTGTCACAGATTTAGCGAAATTTTGGCAAAATCAGATCCGGACCCGACCTGCACGATTATCCCGTATTTCCGGAACGGTCTCGGTGGGCCAAATCTGCCATGACAATTATGAGACTTTCATGATAACCAGCAACAAACATTTGCAGCAGGCAAAGTTCTAGAGAGGAGAAAAATGAACCGGGCTCAGCGGACCGGTACAACCAAATTTTCTTTACAACCAAATTTCGAACCGTTTGCCCAACATTTGCTGTAAAAATGGGAACCTTAGACCACTATAAATACAATAATCTCAATTTTGCTCTCTCAATCATCTGATAAAAACGAATTTATAGCAAAATTTACGGCAGTAATGGTCATTCTTCTTATATATTTTATATATTTTATTTTAAAATGTAAAGCCGCCTCAAATTTAGACAAACACAAACACAACAACACAAAATTAATACACAAGTAAACCTGTTCCCATGAAAACATAACATGTTAATTCTTGAAAGAGCCAAAAGAAAGCGAAACACCAGATAGATTAAAAGAAGCTTGGTATATTCTTTATACTAAAAGTCTGACAACCAGAAAGAGACCAGGTTCTCTTTATACTTTACATCATTGGAGTAAGCCTACACCTTGGCAAACTATTTGCTTCGTGTGCTCAAATGACAGCGAGAGGCTTTCATACAAATTACCCCTACCACTATCCATTAAAGAGAACGTCAGGAGCAGAATTCTTCACTGGCTGCTCAAGAGAAAAGTTTACGTAAAACAAGTTACTTATGGAGCTGAAGGATAGATTCTAAAAACAGCGGGATACTGGGGGTTGAAGTCAACCGACCACCTGGCTGGAAAGAACTTAAAAATTGATGAAAATTGGGGAAGAGATTCGGAGCTTATTTCTAAGCCAGACAGAGTGCCAAAAAGGGGGTCTGTGAAAGGGGGGAAGTGTTTTACCTAAATCTCAGCCAACACATAGGACGAAACAGGACAGGAGGAGGCTAAAACGTTTCCAAAAACTTCTAAAGAAATGAGCCAGTTAACTAACACATAAGCAGTCAACTTTCAAGACAAGTTTGGTGCATAAAACGGGAGGAGAAGTTCCTTTTCTTACAGAAATTGGTGTCTTTGGAGCGACAATTTGTCAGAAGCAAGAAAAAATGTGTTCAGACAGAAAAGACGCGTGAGAATTTGATGAATGCCACAAAAGTAGATTTGGGGGAGCAAATTATTTGAATCCATGGCTTCGTAGCTCCTTTTAATGTTAACAGGATAAGGGATAACTTCCCGTTAATGGGGGACACGCACTTGAACGCTGCTCATCTGAGTCAAATGCAATTATGGTCACACAGAAGGTCTTCCTACCTAGCGCCTTTAGCATGAGATTAATTTCTAGCCCGTAAGATATACGTAGCCGTTGATAAAATCCAAGAAATATTTCCCAATAGAGCCCAAACTTCGCAGTAACATGTCAGCTATATTTAGCTGAGGTGCATTGGCATTATATATATAATTGTTGTTAATATAATTGTTGTTAATAATTGGCATTGTTGCACTATATATAAGAAGAAGAGTAAACCATTGGAGGGCTTCTCTTTTGGGCATTGCGTAACGGTGCTCCGCCCACAGTATTATGCGAATGGTCCCTGGTCCGAATGGTTTGGTGGGGGGTCGCTCTGTTCGACAAAGCATACCCCCTCCCTCTGGTTGGGGGAGGGAGAGGGGCAGTCGAAAAGAGGTCCCTGTTTGGTGGGGGGGGGGTAGCAAATGGGGTCCCCGTTTGCGGGGTGTCGTCAACAGCCAATCAAATTCAGTCAAGCTTAGCTTGCGACCCCCCCCCAAACGGGGACCCCTTCTGCCTACCCCCCTCCCACCAAACGGGGAGGGGGTGTGGTGACTGTCTCGGGTGGCGACGCCACCTTTCGCCACCTTTCCGCTACAACTTTCTGCATTAGCGATACAGGATTTTAATAGTAAAGGTAAAGGTAAAGGTAAAGTGACCCCTGGCGGCAGTTTCATAAAAGTTCTCCAGTTCTCGAGTTCTCAAGTTGCAAGTTGAAAGTCTCAATTCTCGGGTGCGGATCTCAAGTGTTTCATAAACATTTTCCGCAAATTCGAGAAAACTAACCAAACTTGCAGGCGTACTTGAGAGCTTGAGATCTCAAGTTCAAGTACTCGAGAACCTGAAACGGTTTCAGTTGAGAACTTTCATAAAACACGTCACGTACTAGACTTGAGAACTCGAGAACTTGCAACTCGAGGGCGGTTTTTCATTACGATAAGAACTCTACACATACGATAATGCGTGTATTATTAGCTACTCCAGAACTTGAGGCCCAAGTTCACTGGTAAATTTTGACCAGACAAGTTGCAGGCTGCTAGACCCATGTAACTCGAGAACTCGAGAACTTTTATGAAACACGCGCTTGACTATAGTGTAGAACTTTTTCCGCAACTTGAGAACTCGAGAACTTGCAACTCGAGAACTTGCAACTTGAGAACTTGAGAAATTTGGTTGGCCAGAAATTTTATGCAACACTTGAGATGTCAAGTCGCGAGTACTCGAGGCCTCAAGTTGCGGATTCCGCAACGCGAGAAGTTTTATGAAACTGCCCCCTGGAGAGAACTCCAACCTACAGAAGGTTATAGGGTGCCGGTGCTTATCTCCGGATTCACAGCCCGAAGCCAGGAGCGACAACTCGAATGTTGACTACATCTGTGGAAGGGGGCCAGCCCTTCATTAGGCATTACGCCAGAACACAGACTCCTGTTACCTTCCCACCGCAGTGGTACCCATTTACCGACCAGTTAAGGATAGACAGCTGAGTTGGCTGGAGCCCACGGCGAACCGATGTTGTTAAAATGAGCCGCTGCTTTGAACAAAGTTTACTGAAGACAATAAAACGTAACGAAAAATGTAGGAAGATAATGAAGTTCTCACAAAGAACGGTTACTGTGTATCACCTCATGCTTAGATGTAGCGGATGAAAGCTCGTTAAAACTTTTAACTTCCAACAGATATGTGCTTAGTCCCTAGCTCAAGGGGATTTGCGAAAGCCTTGTGGCAGCGGGGCTTCGAACCTAGGACCGTAAGATCTTTAGTCGAACACCTTACCACTCGGCCATCGCGGCACATTTTAATAGTGTCTTTCTTGAAGAACGTTCGTAACTGAGCCGGAATACGCATCATCTTCAGTGCGAGTTTCTCATTACTTTGAAATTTTTGAAAAGAGAGAACCTGAGACAGACACCGGGGGTGTGCTTGTCGACCCCACAAACCAAACGGGGGAACATTCGCGTGGGCGGAGCATCGTTACGCAATGCCAAGAAGACAAGCCCTCTAGTGGCTTTATGTACACGACACTTTTTATTTATAGTGCAGTTGTACGTTTTAATCATCATAAGATTGCAACCATCTACAAAGTTCTGAACATTCAAAACTGAATGTCCCAGCTGAAAAGAATCTTGGTCTACATATAACGTAACGGCTAGCCAGCCAACGCATCGAAGCTTATGCTTTGTTGACAGAAATGCTCGTCAATCGTGCGGGCGAAGTTCATAGGTTAACGTAGCGGGTAAGGAGAGATACACGAACCAGCCCGGACAAGGTACAAGAACTATACCACCGTCAGGGGCCAAGGGTTAAGGAAAAATTGGACAAGGGGAAAGCAGAAATGACCGGGGAAAATAGGTTTTCTCTCTGAAATTCCAAAAAGTTCCCGACGTTGCCAAAGATTATGTCCCAAAAATTTAATGTTTTTAATCTTTCCTTTCTTTCTTTCCAATCTTCAATTCTAACCCAATTTCTCCTCTCGCAGTAATACATAATCTATCAGTTCATGTAAAAATTGAGCTAGCGCGAAGAAAAACTGCAATTAAAAGGTTTGAAGAAGCCGACACATTATTTGTTCATTTATACTAATAAGATATGCTTTGCTGATTATGTATGGCATGTGAAGTCACGCAACTTCTTTGTCGCAAAGTAACTAGCCAATTATCATATTGCGAGAAATTGCATTATTAATGAGATCTTGCATTCACTGGGGAGGTATGGAAATATCTCCGCTCTTAAGGCGGTTCTGCACGCATACACTCCAAAACATTTCAAAATGAAGAAGACGCCGAGAAGTCTTATACTACCAAAGATTAGCAAGCGTTATGAAGACGTTGAAGCGACCTAGTTAGAAGGCTATTCAAGTTAAAATTGGTCCTCAATAAAGCCCTTTTTGGACCCAGGTAATTAAGTACACGTACAGGCGAACGGATTGAAGTCTCACGATAGCTGGGCTGCCTTCAACACGAGTAAAATTGGATCTATCCGCGAAAATGCCTGAAGGATTGGATAATTAGGAAGGCCAAACCTTTGCCATTGAATTTACTTCTTCGTCTTAATTGATATTTTAAAATCACGTTGATATGTATGTGTTATGCATTGATGTGAATCTAGAATTGTTCTCTCAATATATATATATATACTTTAAAAATTTTAAATCATGTGTTGAGTTGGATAGATGTCTGTTGATAAACAGATGAAGAAGATATATATATATATATATATATATATATATATATATATATATATATATATATATATATATATATATATAAATATCTTGATTCGATCTGCTATTGCATCTGTGTATCAATAGTACAATTCTTAATAGCTCTATCTTCAGCAATGGCCTAGTATGTTGTTCTGCTCGTTTTCTTAGCCGAAGGGGGCCTGAAGTTCGCAAATGCTGTTATTTTAATTGATTTCAATTTTGAGTTTATGCTTGCATTTGTCGTGACTTTGCTCAGGCTCAGGCTGTAGTTTTTCCCTGTCCCCCAAGCCAGGTTTCTAACAGTGCCTTGTTGACATTCTCCCCCCCCTCCTGTAAATTTTTAATTCGACAGAACAATTTTCAAGGATATCAATAGTTATGCAAATTAGGTTAACACCATCTGGCAATAGTTGCTATTTAGCAGCTTGGCTGATTAGTTGCAACTTCTAAAGGCTCAGCTGGCTTTCGCTTTACTGAATTACTTTTCAACACTTTCGACAATGAATTTAGGATCACCCCATAGGCCTGACCTAAACACTGTAAAAAAATTGCATAACAGTTATCTATTTTTCTTAGATAGGGAATTTGTGACATCCCAACAAATTAGATAACTGTTATCTAATAATTTGGGATGGCAGCAAACAGTTAAAATTGGAGACTTGTTACCAATTTAACTTTAATAGCCTTTACCATAAATTCCAAGGTAAATGTTATCCGTGAAAAATAGAGGGTCGTCACCTAAAATTAAAGGATGACTGGTATTTGTTAGTTTTTTGTTCAATTTAGAATACTTGCGGAAAACAAAGCGAACATGCTCCCTAATACTGTGCCGCATAGAGGCACATCACAGACGACAGGAACCGGATAATGAGCTTCGATCTTTAATTTTCATTTAGATGTTTGGTCGAGAATTATCCTGTTGGATACTAAATTATCCACAATATTCACTATCAGCCATCCAATCCAACGCTTTGGATATTAGCAATCAAAATGTTGCTAGCTATCCGGCCATTTGAATTGGATGGCGTCCAATAAAAAGGGAATTCAACCCTTCTTATTGGGTTTAGACCCTGCCATCGGTACCCCCAAAGGTACGTAATGGCCAAAAAAGATTGCTTCCGCTGCTCTGTAAACAGAAGCAGTCGGAGCAAATATGTCAGAAAATATTGACATGAAACTTAAAACACTTGTTTTTTCTCTCCTTTATATAGTGCTCGATGCGGTATCAGCGTATCGAGTACTTGCGTAAGGTTTACATTCATTACCGAGAATTGCTTAACCGAGAATTGCTTTACCGAGAATTGCTTAAGCGAGAATTGCAAAAGCGAGAATTTGCTTTACCGAGAATTTGCTTAACTGAGAATTTGCTTTACCGAGAATTGCTTAACCGAGAAAATATCTAAAACCGCATATACGTGTGAACACGAAGAGCCTAGGGTTAAATTGTAAAAAAGCAAAAATGTTAAAAATCATTTTTGCAGTTATTAACAGTAGCAAAATTTCGGACTTCTTATCAGTTTTTTACACTTTTAAACACCACTTTTTTACGCTTTTAACACCTTTTTTACATATTTTTAACACTTTTTAACACTACTTTTTCAAAATTTTTTTAAATTTTTACAGCTATGAATACCGCCAATCATAAAAAATAGTATATATTCCAAATAGTACAAATTGCAGACACGGTGCTTTGTATGCGTGAAAATTGCATTAAAAGTACAGGCTAACTGTGATTAGACCATGTTGAGTTTTCTCGAAATACATTTTGGATTAGTAAGCTCTCCACTGTAACGCAGTTGTAATGGCGTACAGATTGTCACTGAACTAAAATTTTTGATTTCCCACTATATTGCCGAAAATCTTGATGATACAGTGTGAACGGCTGTATTGCTGTGGATATTGTCATTGCCCCTAAATTGCTGGCAAGTAGATTGTCTAGTGTGAACCGAGCTTTAGTGGCTGTGGCATGCAGTGCCTAAATTTTATCCTTTCTGACCGTTGGATGATCCGTCAATTATTAATATGGTTCACCGAAAATGAATTTAGGGCGGAAACATTTGTTACATATTTTTACATTTTTGTCACTTTTTAACACTTTCTTACACTGTTAAAAACAGTTTTAAAAATAAGTTACTTTTTACACGTAAATTAACAACCCTACTGGAACCTAAAGAATATGATAACATGAATAAATTTGTGTGGCCTACCAACATACAGATCAATTTTCAAAACTTTAATTTTTAAACATAAAACCTAAGGGCAGACAAAGGCGAACCAGAATTCTTGTCCTTGATTTTGAACCAAAATTCAAATGTTCTGTGTATTCTCAGTTACGCTAAACACTTGTCTGCCATCAATTGGTAGCCCAATGGCCAATTGCATAAAAATTCGTGATTACTGGCAAGACTAAACTAAACGGGTCTTTTCCAGATTACCCCCCCACCACTCAAAGTTCTTAAAACTCGACCAAATGTGCTGAAATTTGGTGTGGGTAGGTTTTCGACCACGCTGAGTTCAAATATCGCAAAATTTTACGATTTCAGGAGATTCGATGTTTTTCGAATTCTGAGGGGGGACCAAGGGTAACCAAAAAATTTTTTGTCTTCGATTTTGCTGAAAAGTTGTATTTAGGGGTTTTCTGGGCCACAGAACACGAATCTGACGTCCGTTTTTGATTCAGCTTTTCTTTAGCTCAGCATAAGCTTACAACTTAAGCTTACAACTTTAGCTTATATCAAGCTAACGAAAAGCTGAATCAAAAACGGACGTCAGATTCGTGTTCTGCGGCCCAGAAAACCCCTAAATACAACTTTTCAGCAAAATCGAAGACAAAAATTTTTCGGTTACCCTTGGTCCCCCCTTAGAAATCGAAAAAATCGAAAAAAATCGAATTTCCCGAAATCGTAAAATTTTGCGATATTTGAACTCAGCGTGGTCGGAAACATACCCACACCAAATTTCAGCACATTTGGTAGAGTTTTAAGAACTTTGAGTGGTGGGGGGTAATCTGGAAAAGACCCACTAAACTAAGGTTTAGATATTGCATAATACTGAGGTTAAAATTTAAAATTGGATTTCAGATTCATTGTCAGCGCAAATCGTAAATCAGGTTTGTAAGTCTTAAGAAAACCAAAATTCATTAAAAGAAAAAAGTAAAAGTTTAATTCTTCAGTAAAAATTAATTCTGTATTTTTGGTGTCTTAAAAATTTCAAGACTTAGAATTTTGATATTTATGTTTTTGCACAGCAAATTTAAAAACAAAAAACATCGGATAACTAGATTAATCTATAAGTGGAATCATAGAGGATCGATACAAACTGTAACATTGCACTTGTGAAGGGTCTTTTCGCGAAAGAGTAGAGCTGAGTAAAGTAGAGTTTAACTGGTTTAACTACCCTCATGCATGACTTTACCTCCATTGACCTCTTTTAACGGGATTGAGTTAACTAGCTAAATAAGTAATGTATTGTATTTTAATTATATTAAACGTCATAAATTGAGTAACTTTCTGTTTATTATACATGTATAGTTTAGCATACAGAACCCGGCAAATAATTATATACATTATTTATTCAAGCTAAAATCTAATTTTTACGCTACTGTTACGTACGAGTTTGAATTTGATTAATTAGGAAAATGAGGTAAAATCGTACAACTTAAATCATATTGATGAAACATATAAACGTAAGTAAAACAGAAACATACTTACTAAGTTGTAAAAGCTATTAAGGATTTAATAACATTATATTCAGCCATTCATCATTTAGTCCAGTATTGGCAATGTAAATTTCTCGGTTAAGCAATTCTCGGTAAAGCAATTCTCGGTTAAGCAAAATGTGTATATTTGGTTTTTCTCGGTAAAGCAAAATTTCAAATTAACGGCTGCTCATTTTCTCGGTAAAGCAATTCTCGGTTAAGCAATTCTCGGTAATGAACGCACACGCTTGCGTAACACACGTTACTGCGCGAAGTGGTTGAGCTGGATGAAACCTGCTTCGCTGATGCAGCAAAATTTATGGGGTCAAACGTGCAGCTGACTGTGACAGCGTCTGGATACCCAGATTGAAATGTTCATAACTTGCTCAATTTTGCGAGTTTTTCAGAGATCTATACATCATTTTGAAGCTCATAATGAGCTGAATCGTTTTATGAAATCAAATCATGGAAAAATCAGTTCTGTCAACCAGTTATTCTACATGTGCATATATACATTTTAATATTTAAGTGGGTTGGGCTGCCAGGGTCAAAAATTCTACCTACAGCATTGAGGTCAAAGCGCGCCAAGTGATAGCCCTTAGAATTTTACTCAATCTATTAAAATTTCAATTATTTCGGCCTCGAATAAAAAGGTTGTAGCTATTCAAAATTTTCACTTTCTGTTGAAAACGGGCCAAAACGGGAACTTTAAACTATGGCAAACAAATAACAATCAAATGGGAGTTTGTGGTGAAAAGAGTCGTTTCTTAAAATTGAAAAAGCTATCGATTGATGCAGCTATTGTGCATATTAGTAAAGTTCGAAAAAAGCTGCAAATTGTTAATATTCGGCTTTTCGGGATTGTCTCACAGAACTGGGGTGCGTTTCACGAAGCTATCTTAAGTTATTACTTACGATTAAACTTAAGATCAACTTGAGATTTAAGTTGCAGTTTAAGTTTAAGAATCAGTTTTAGAATCAGTTCAAGTTGCAACTAGAACTGAAATCCAACTTAAGATAAACGTAGAACTTAAGTAGGCTTCGTGAAACGCACCCCTGATGCATATGTCACCGTAAAACTGTAGAATCAGGAATTCTGCAGAATTACTGAAATTTTCAGGAATTCTACAGAATTCCTGAAGATTTCAGTAAAACTGTAGAATTACGGCGAAACTTGACTTATTCTACAGTTTTCCTGATATTTTCAGGGATTATGCAGAATTCCGTATTTTGTTCAGGAAAACTGTGGAACTATGGTTAAACTTGAATTATTCAGCAGTTTTCCTGAAATTTTGAGGGATTCTGTAGAATAATGTTTTTATTTTCAATTTTCATTATCAAATTCAAATTTCCAATGCTCATACAGTTCCTGTTTTTTTAAATATAGTCAGCCAACCTTTTACAATCATTTTACGATCAACCAAACATTAAAATTTGAAATAACCAATTAGGATGTTTTGAATTTTTCAACATCACATCAAAAGTTTAACCATAGTTCCACAGTTTTCCTGAACAAAATACGGAATTCTGCAGAATCCCTGAAAATATCAGGGAAACTGTAGAATAAGTCAAGTTTCGCCGTAATTCTACAGTTTTACTGAAATCTTCAGGAATTCTGTAGAATTCCTGAAAATTTCAGTAATTCTGCAGAATTCCTGATTCTACAGTTTCTACAGTGACGCATACAAAACTTGCAAATTGTATTTTGAAGAAAGTTCGTGGACAAGTTTTGGATCTGTTTCGAGCGTCAGAATGAAATATATATACTTTAAGCGGTTTCGAGTTCAAGCAAAAGATGGGACAATGAAAGTGTGAAATCAGGATTGAAAGATGTGAAGAAAAGTGTCCAGGGCGGGCATCGAACCACAGAACTTGGGAACTATCTTGAGCAGAACGCTGTACCACTGAGCCACACCCTCGTCGTTGAGATTATTTTATTGCGCTGATTTTCAACCTTTCGGAGTTCACGCAAAACACTGATATTTAACAGGACCAAAATGTTTTGATCACAGGTGTTACTGTTTGCCTCGTATCAATGTTGCTTGCCATGTTGCCACTGTACTAGTTCTAAATGCTAAATGTATTCCGTCTGTCGAGTGTTGCTTCTTTCTCAGCAATGACAGGTCTAAATTTGAAATTCTGGCAAAAATCGGCGTCTCTTTGCGCCAATTTTGATCTAATAAAAATGGCAGACCTTGCCCCCCATACCATAGCTTTCCTACCATAGCTTTTGACCTTGAGGTAGTGATGTTTCAGGCACTGAAACTGAAACTGAAACTAGGCTTCAGGTTGTACAGGTTTCAGTTTCAGTTTCAGCTTCAGAAACTGAAACTTAAACTGAAACTATTTCGTGAGGAGACCTGAAACTGAAACTGAAACTATTTTAGGCGGCCGACTGAAACTGAAACTAGATTGTGTAAAGACCTGAAACTCGGACTGAAACTAGTTTCAGTCTTTTTTCAAGACATGAAAATTTGAAGGTTTAAAGCGGTTTTTTTCGTTAATACTCTGCAGCGAAGTATATGTGATCATAAATTCATGCATTAATGTCTCAAGGCTGGAACCTGCAGTTTTTCAAATGAATTGAAACTGACACTGAAACTCCGACTAAAACTAAAACTGAAACTGAAACTATTTTGGGAAGAGACTTGAAACTGAAACTGAAACTAACATCGGTTACTAAAACAACACTATACTTTGAGGCTAAAATAGATGCTAAATTTAAAATTGTGGCTAAATTTCGAAAGTTTAATCATTTGTTTAATCATACACGGCGGTGCTTTCCTGATGCTTTTGCTGTCGTATCACCAAACACGGATAATAATAATAATGCAATTTAGACCAAAACCCAGTGCAGATTGATAAAGTATTTTCCGGAATCCGAGCCTGGGGGTCTGGGGAAAGCCGTCCAGTTCTGAGTCCAGGCTGTGTCTGAAATTATAGACCCGGATACAACTTTGCCCCCTCTGCTTTCAGGTTAAATTGAGTGTAGACGCAATTTGAGTGCAGTTTCATAGCTACAACTAAAAAGCCTCTCCTCTGCCCATGTTGCTTATTGCCGCTATCATCATAAAACACCGAAAACTATTAAAATTTTAACTATGTGAACTATTTAACTTACTTTAAGATTAAAAAATTTTGCCACTATCAACAATATTTAATGAGTACAGGTTAGCAATTGCCGTTGAAGTACTAATGCCCAAATTAAAAAGATTGATATTAGCCAGCAATATTAGATAACTGTTATCTAATTTTCTAGATTTTCAATCAATCCCGAAATAATAGCTAACTGATATCTTTTATACCTGATAACTTTTATCTATTTTTCTTGAATGACAACAGTGATCATCGAAAAATGGATAACAGCTAGGAAATTTTTTTTACAGTGAAGTTAAAGGCTGGTTCTCAATTTAAAGCCGATCATGGTTGTATTCATCTTCATGAAAATTAGACAAACTTAAAACTTGGTAACCGGTGGAAAACAACTTTTATTCGAGGTAAGTTTAGCTAAAATCTTTTACGTTTCCATAATGTGGCTTAGGTGTGATACAAAACAGTACAAATGGTACAACACTAAAGTGCAACTAGAACATAGTGCATCGAAATTCGAAATCATCTATTATGTAAATCAGCGCATTGGTTCTTTTCTTGCTCAGCTGCAGAACCATACCCCCCTTTGGGGGGTCTTCTTGTTAATCTTGCACGAACATAAAATGATTTAATAAAACATACTGAAGTATGCGTCCACTCCACTCTTCTGCTTAATAGTTTCCCGAAAATTAATTGCCTCATGTTTCCTATCATATCATATGGGATCATATCGGAAACTTATTATCAAACTATCGGAAGAAAAGTACATCTGTCAAGCTGGTTCATTTAGTTGTCCAAGGCTAATGTCAATACTGACAAAACGCTTACCGATATTTTGGATAGCGCACGCCAATTTGAAAAGATTTTTGGAAATAATATGGTTAATTTCAAAGGCATGTCAGAGACAACTGCTGAGACACAACAAAATAAAGAAATTTTAGCATTGAGTGACAAAGTCGACAATCTGCTTTCTTTGGTCAACAAAGACAAAGATCATGACTTTGGGCCCTCTCGCAGAGATAGAGAAAGATCTAGTTCCGTGTCCAGTGGAGGCAGTAATTATCGGAAAGGCGGTCGTCGCTAAGAATTTGAAAAGAAGCGTCTACAGTCACTATCCTTTCGCTGTCGTACTGGTGAAAGGCCGAACTACGAAGATCCTCGACATTACCGCCAGCGACAAGCCAGTTCCAGCAGTGAGAGAGCTTCCAAGATATCGTCAAATATTATTTGCAACAAATGCGGGGCTAAAGGCCATTTGACTCGACAGTGCCCATCTCACAAAAGTTTTTAAGTCGCTAAAACCCAGTGGCAAGGTCCAAGCATTGAGTTCAGGCAGCGTGGCCCCATTCAGTGTACTGTTAACATGTGACATTAATATGTTGACATTAATATGTGTAAAATAAAAGCTGTGGTAGAGTCTGGGTGCTCTAAAACTGTCGTTAACTTATCCAAATGGGAGGACCTTGGTTGTCCAGGTGAGTTTAGTTTTCAACCCGTAAAGAACACTTTTTCTGTGGCTAATGGTCAAACTGTTAATGGTATAGAGAAAGCCAGAGCCAATCTAAAAGAATTGCTAATTTCACTAAATCTCACAAAATTGGATTACTGATGGACTCCAACAGGATTTCCTATTGGGCCGTGACTACTTAATGAAACTTTCGCCAAATCATAGACTTTGGGTTGGGACTACGAAAGTTTACCGTCCACATGGTAATTCTGTCAGCATGCAGAACACAGTAAACGGTTCAATCAGTGGTGAATTGGTTACGGCCGAAAACGTGACTTTACAGCCATACTCTGAAAAAATGATTTTTCCAAAATTGCAAAATTCTGGCGGAAAAGATAGGGTTTACTACCTTTTTGAATCAGACCCCTTTCCTTTGGACTCGCCATGGGGTCTCTGCTGCCAGGGCAGTCTATGGCACAAAGGATGTCCCAGCTGCTCGCATCATCAACCCATCCCCAACAAAGATTACTTTACCAAAACACACCCCGCCTCGGCTACCTATTTCCTATATCGTAAGAAGACATACTGCAGTTCGACGATGCAGTAAACAAGAAACAGCTTGACAACAACAATGATTTTAAACTTTTGAAGGAGAAATTGAATATCACTGGCACTAGAGCATCCAACAGCGAAATTAGGCAATTCTACGAGCTTGCACGTTCGTACCGTAGTGCATTTGCCTTAAATGATTCAGAACTGGGTACAACCGATGTCATGCATCACGTAATCCGACTGAAGCCAGATACACAGCCTATCTGCCAACGGATGAGACGTCAGACTCCGGCGGAAAGGCAAATCATTGACAAAGAACTAAAGTCTATGCTAGACAAAGGTGTTATAGACCCTTCAACCAGCGAATGGTCCACTCCTATAACACTTGTGCGGAAAAAGGACAACACAATACGATTCTGCATCGACTTCAGAATGCTGAACAAGGAGACCATCAAAGACGCGTATCCCTTGCCTCGGATTGATGATGCAATCGACTGCCTGTATTCTGCTCAATGGTTCTCTACCCTTGACCTTTACTCAGGATATTGGCAAATCCCCATGAAAGAAGAAGATAAGCCAAAGACAGCTTTTGCCACACATCGGGGTTTGTACCAATTCAAAGTAATGCCTTTTGGGCTGACTACAGCTCCTGCCACATTCCAAAGGGCCATGGAATTGGTTTTGGCTGGTCTTAACTGGCAAACTTGCCTTATTTATTTAGCTGATGTGATAATATTTTCCAAAACATTTCAAGCTCACATGCAACATTTACGCCAGATACTTCACCGAATTTGTAAAGCTGGTCTACGTCTGAAGCCTTCTAAGTGCCACGTCATTCAACCCCAAGTAAAATATCTTGGCTATGTGGTAGGGAATGGTAAACTACACGCTGACCCAGAAAAATTAGCCGCTATCGTCAACTACCCGAGGCCAAAGACGAAACAGGAAGTCCGGCGCTTTCTGGGTCTTGTAAGCTATCATCGCCGCTTCATCCAGAATCTGGCGGAAATTGCTCATCCTATCCAGCAACTGATCCACAACGATGTTGAATTTACCTGGTCCAAGGCGTCTGAATCGGCATTTCAGAAACTTAAGCAAATATTAACAAAACCGACTATCCTAGCCTTGCCCGACTTTTCTAAAGAATTCAACCTAACTACTGACGCGTCCCAAGTTGGCATGGGAGCAATCTTGTCCCAACGACAGAATGGTAGGGAACATGTCATAGCCTATGCCAGCAAAGCTCTTAACTCAAGAGAACAGTCATGGAGTGCCTATCAGAAGGAAGCCTACGCGGTAGTATGGGCCATAGACCAGTTCCGTCCTTACCTGTTTGAACGGAAGTTTAACCTGATCACTGACAACAAAGCTTTGCAAGCCATTTTGGACAAGCCGGCTGCCACTGCATTGATTGCTAGATGGCAACAGAAAATAAAGCTTCATGATCCTGTGATTGTGCACAAGCCAGGAAAAGATATACCACACGTAGACGCGCTGAGCAGAAGTCCCCAGATACTCTCCGTACAAGACGAGCCACTACATACCACCTTCCAAGACAGCTTCTCCTTTCCCTGTGCCCAAGAAGCCGATCCTGTTCTTCGCAAGATTTATCGCCACAAAGACTCCAAGTTAGCAAAACCAACGGCTAACTCCAAAGAGGAAAAGTCACTGCTTCGGCAATGGCCTCGTCTACTAATGGTGAATAAAACCTTGTTCCTGAAGAAGCCGGGTGGTCCACTACGGTTAGTAGTCCCGGCAGCTCTTCGACTGGATGTTCTTCGCGCTTATCATGACAGTTGGCATGGTGGTCATTCCGGGAAAGATAGAACCCTGCACAAGATTAAAGCAAAATTCTTTTGGCATAACATGCATGAAGAGATCCAGCGATACTGTGGGTCTTGCAGAATCTGCCAATTGAATAACAAGTCTAGGGAGCCCAAGCCTAAGTCATGTCCCATCATTTCGGAGAGACCTTTTCAACTGGTTTGCCTAGACGTCTTCCGGCCATTGCCAAGATCTGTTGGAGGAAATCGCTATGTGTTGGTTATCATCGACCATTTCTCGAAGTTTGTGGATCTCTACGCCTTGCCGGCACAGACCGCCGAGGTTATCTGCGATTCATTTCTGGATTTTGTCTCCAAATATGGATGCCCAGAATCTATTTTAACCGACAGAGGAGCAAATTTTCAGTCCAATCTTTTCAGCAGCCTTGCAAGGAAATTGGGCATCCATAAGAAGTCCACTACTCTCTATCATCCACAAGGAAACGGTTTGGCGGAGCGGTTTAACTCTTCGCTGGCTACAACGCTGAGGAAGTTCATCACAGAGGAACAGACGGATTGGGATCGTCATCTGAAGTCTGCGAGAATGGCGCACAATACTACACGACATGAGGCCACCAAATGTACTCCTTATGAGATAGTGTTTGGAAGACCGGCGACGACTCCTGCTGATGTTTCCTTTGGAATTGACATCAGTCGCTTTGTAAACGATCCGGCTAAGTGTGTGGCCATGGCGGCCGGAGAACTGGACAAGTCGAGGCAACGGTTGGCTGCTAGGGGGTCCGGGTCGGAAATGGCTGACTTCATCCCGGGTGATTTGGTGAAAAGGGAGAACTTTGACAAAACTGCAGGGCTTTCTTCTAAGCTCGGCCCTCAATGGAAAGGGCCATACACGGTGGTGGAGAAATGTGCACCTAATACCTTTAGGATTGAATGTCCTAATACGCGCCAACGGTCCACGTTTAATCGAATGCATCTGCGGAGATATACCCCCACTAATGCGCGGCATCAGATTTACGGAGGGATATCTACACCGGCAAAGGAGTTGGACGAAGAGCGTTTAAACGACAATGGGCTGCAGCATCCTGGCAAGTCTCCGTCAACATCCGGTGAGCGCATGTCAAGGGATCATCGGCCTACGCTGGCAATTGTGCCAACGGTTCTGCCACCAGAGAGAATTAGGCGCTATCCGGTGCGCGCAAGAAGGGCACCTCTGCAATATGATCCGGCTTCAGGAGAATTCTTCCGAATTGATTAACAAGGGGGAAAGTGAAACAAGAATAAAAACAAAACGTTTTTGAGAGGATACTGTGAATTGATCCTTGTACTCTGTCTTGTGATTACGTTTGGTAGGTATACAAGTTGATCGCTTAAGTTGCTTCGCTTAAGGGGGGGGGGTCACTTTTTCGCCGATTTTTCGACCATCTCCGATTTTGCTGATTTTCACATATTTTGTAGTCCCCATGGGTCCGCGAAACAAGACAAGTGCGTTTTGCGAAATATTGCTTCTATCGTTCTGTACATGCCCTTAAAGGTGACCTCGACATGTGTTAAACATAGGAAAATGAAAAAGTTAGGTTAAAAAGTTTGTGGCAGAAAAATTTTTTGCTGTATAAGAGTCAGAACTTTGAAACCTTTTCAGAACCATTAAGGACATATTGTAGAGTGCAGCTATCTCCTCTGAAACGATTGTGTTCAGTATTGGATTTTTGGCGAATTTTTAAAGCCAGAATTTTGGAAAATCGCCCATTTTTGGACCATGAAAAACAGCACCTACGGTACTCTTTTGCTTGTCCTGAACGATTGGCAAACGCTACAGAAACGGCCAATAGATAGCTGCACTCTACGCTTAAAGCCGCGTCTTATGAAAGTACTCGCATGTTTCTATCATCTACAGTAAGCTCAAAAAACTTGCCACAAAAACAGCAAATTTTGCTAAAAATGGACATTTTTCATAATTTTCACATTCTTTTGATAATTTCTCACTCATTATGTGGTAAATGATCACCAAACTTGGCAGATTAATTAATATGTCTATGTCTGTCACATAATGTGGCCAAAACAAATGCGTCAATATTGAACATGCTGCTGTGGCGGCACCTTTGATCTTTATAGGTGAAAAATGTCAATTTTAAAATTTTTCCAAATATAGACAAAATGGGTATCAATCGATAGCTAATGGAACGAGGAGCAACTTTTCTCATACAACTATGGGTCTAAAATGTTGTCTGTGCAAGATAGAACGAGTTAAAGTTATACTGGGCAATCCTGCAAGGTTAGGTCAGTGCAGCACTCAAGCATGCATTATGAACGCCTGGATAGCTGGCTTGAGCCACGTCTGCACTTAAATATTACCTTAGTAAAAGCTATAATTTGGTGTATCGGTTAACCCTGCTTTCGGTCGCGTTTGGTCTCCAACTGACCTTGCAGGGCTCATCGCTGGAATTTTCAAGTTTTCCGGCTTTGAACCTGAATAACTCTGTCACAGTTTAATTTCGAACGCTAATATTCTAAGTTATTTTTCAGAACATATGGGGGCATATTATGTGTAAAAATGAGCGAAATCCGTGACTATCGATTTTTGACCAAAGTGACCCCCCCCTTAAGCCCTGTTATTTTGAGCTTTCGGTATCATTAAACAACGTGAGAATTGTGCAAAATGATGATTTTTAGCAAAATTAGCACATTTTGTGGTAAGTTTGTTGAGAGCACCACAAATGTTAAAAATTTGAAGCTAATGTAATAAGAATTCTGTGTATGTGTAGAGTGCAACTATAAGCGATTTCTGTAGCTTTTGCCAATCGTGCAGGAGATGGGGAAATGTTTAGCTGGTCCTGTTTTTCGTGGTACAAAAAGCACCATTTTTACAACATTTTGATTTCGAAAAATCGCCAAAAATCGGACACTCAACAGAATTATTACCAGAAGGGTTATTTGCACCCTCTTAACATGTGCAACAAGGTTGTAGCACTGTATCTTACATACAGCGAAACATTTTTCTGCCACAAACTATTTAACCTAACTTTTTCATTTTGCTATGTTTAACCAAGAGTACATAATAGAATAAGAGTATGAAACGCTTACGCTACTATGTACTAAACATGCTTGATATGCTCGGGTCACTAACTCGGGACCCCCCCCCCGAAAGTTTCGGGGGGGGGGTCCCACCCTACACTAATTACATGCTTTCATATAAGTGTGTGTCTGCTCGCTGATTCGCTAATTAGCTTAGGCTTACGATAGGCATTTTATTAGTAATTTTTAATTAATTAATTATAAGTTTAATTAGGTTAATGTAATTAAAAAACTGATTCGACAACTTTGTAGCATTTTTTCTGCTCTTTCCAATGATATAAAAATTGTTGCACAAAACAAAAATTCGTAGGAATGTAGTCTGCAACAATTTTTATATCGTTGGAAAGAGCAGAAAAAATGCTACAAAGTTGTCGAATTAGTTTTTTAATTACATTAACCTAATTAAAGTTATAATTAATTAATTAAAAATTACTAATAAAATGCCTATCGCAAGCCTAAGCTAATTAGCGAATCAGCGAGCAGACACACACTTATATGAAAGCATGTAATTAGTCTAGGGTGGGACCCCTCCCGAAACTTTCGGGGGGGGGGGGGGGGTCCCGGGTTAGTGACCCGAGCATATCAAGCATGTTTAGTACATAGTAGCGTAAGAGTTTCATACTCTTATTCTATTATGTACTCTTGGTTTAACACATGTCGAGGCCACCTTTGAAGGGCTCTACAGCACGATAGAAGCAGTATTACGCAAAAAGCTCTTGTCTTATTTTGAGGACCCATTGGGACTACAAAATGTGTGAAAATGAGCAAAATCGGAGATGGTCGAAAAATCGGTCAAAAAGCGACCCCCCCCCCTTAAGGTGGAGATTCCTTTTGGGCACATATTGTTATTTGGCGGCGTAAATCAAGATGAAATTTGATGAAACTTTCCGAAATGAGTTCTTTTAGCGTTCTAACACCCTCCGCGCTATCCCGATTCAAAAATTCGAGATTTCCGGTCAGAGTGGTTTTTCCTAATTTCTGAATGTTTGGCATACGCTATTCAGTTATGACTATATTCATTCGAAAGATCTCATGGAGCTTCACATTTTTGCTTTTTAAAGCAAGTTTCTAGCTTTTCTCTACCGTGAGATATAGCCGTTTTTCTTGTTTTGGCGTTCTTAACTCCAAGTAATGAATGAGTAATAATGGTGCAAACTTATGTGACCAAAGGGAATCACCACCTTAACAACGGAACCACGTCATGTGAACGGAAAATCCGTTGGCTGCAGAAATAAAGACGGACACCTGGTCAATTCTTATAAGCACCTGTCAGTCAGTTTGATCAAAGCTTTGCTCTTCTTAATTTTGTACTACATACTGAAGCTATTTTTTCGTAACACAACTGTATAATTAGCTGGGAAGATTGGGATAATTAGCTGAGAAATCTTGAAACTGCAATGAACGGGTTGTCGGTGTTATCTTGATTTGACACTTGACTTGACACAAATGGTTGAGGGTATCAAATATTTGGGTCGTTGTCTGAAGCTATTTTGTTGGATTGAACCAGGAGTTTGAAAAATCTACATAAACATTGAAAACTGCACAGTCCAAGCTGTGCTTAGTATACCAAACACATTATAACTGTTTTAAGTTATGTACCCAAATATGTAAATTGTGTAATAAATTCATACCTTTGCCATTCCGACTTCATCTCTTCAGCATGAGCATTCATGATCCAATAAGTCATCAACTGCCATACAGGTCATTGTAAACTCACACTTGGTAGCTTCCTCTCACGATAGGACTGAAAGATATACCTATCTTAACCTCTTTACTGAATGCAACCCTGGAGCAGTCTGTAACTCATTAGAACTATATGCCTAGCAACAGTAAATGATGCTTTCTGTTTCTGGTCCAGTTCAAAATGAATGTACCAAAGAAGCACCTGTAATGTAGACCTGATCTCCAGATTCATACCTACAACTCAACTAATATAAATTACAACTGAAGAAAAGCATTCAAATTAGCTTGATAGCTGCTGCTTGTCAGACGTTTTGAGTTAGTTTCAAAATGCATAGTAAAATTGAATGTTATGATTTGAACTAGAAGTAAATTTTGATTTTTGCTATATTAACAATATTCTGGTTAATCAAAGGTATTTTCCAGTATTTTCTGTACTTGATACTTGATCATTCAACAAGGGTAGGTTCAAATGTCGCAAAATGTTTAGATATTGCAAAATTTAGTTTTTGAATCGAAAAGAATGTGGGCAAAGGAACATGAAAACTTACTGATTTTTGTTCTGATTTTGCTTTAAAATAATGGAAATTCCAAAGTCGCAGCATACAAATCTGAGGCAGATCTTTGTTTAATACAAGGTACAGAAATGTATGCTTTGGGGTTTGGCAAAGACAACAGAAAAGATCACTACGAAACTAAACGTGAGCCACAAACATACACAAATTGGATTGACAAAGTGTTGATTTTCTGTGTGAACATAATGCTGAAATAATACCAGTAACAACGAAAAAATATCAGGTGTTCATGGTTAGCACTATAATAGAAAACGGGAAAACCGTAAGAACTCCACCTCTGTCATCAGTAGATTGTAGCTTAGTCTACCCCGGCATCCTCTCTCAAACCCCTCACTTTTGGATAAGTGTTGGGCTGAAGTTGCATACTTGCATAACGTCAAAACTCATCTCAGAACTCAGTTTCGGAACGCTTCAGCTTTTTGTAATATTATAAAATCAAATTAAGTTTACAAGTGGGTTCGTATATTAAATAATTGAGAAGTTAACCAACATACCCACCTACTAATAAGCCAATTACGGCAATCTACAAAACAATTTTGTTTCTTTCATACAAATAGGTAAGCATGGAAGACAGCAACTGAAATAAATGACTTTAGGGGTTTGCATTCTATACACATCTAAGCAAGAGGAAAGTTCAAATTAAATTATATACAGTTATATCACTGCTACAGTCAAACTCCAAGCAGGATTAAGGGAAAGAAGCCTGACTGGATGGCTAGCCACCAGCATAGCCATTTGATGGCGCTGGAATGGCCCCATTCTCACTGTACCCGCTGCCACTTCTTGGCGGACATGGACAATATCCAGCATCCGTCCCGTGTTGCCCTTGTCCCCCTGGAAGACCTGGCTCTCCTGGCGGACCGTAAGGACCAGGTTCACCGGGCGGTCCAGCCGGGCCAGGCGGACCGGCGGGCCCAATCTGACCCCCAGGTTCCTTCCTAATTGATCCATAGGTTTGTCTTCTACGCCTGCTGCGACGCTTGGCTCTTCGTGCGGACCCAGGCGGTCCAGCAGGCCCCCTTCCTCCGGGACCTCCTTTGTCACCAGGTGGCCCTTTGCTGACTCGACTGTCCTGTCCAGGTGGTCCTTGAGCTCCAGGACTACCAGGAGCTCCGGCGGCGCCTGGTGGACCGGCGGGACCAGGTCGTCCAGGAGCTGCTGGCTCATTTCCACTCCAACCTTTCTTTCCAGGCATTCCTGAAAACCAATATTGTAAAGTAGAACTAGAGCGGTAATTAAGGTGATTTAATGCAAAAAATTAATGGGATTAGGCTATGTTTTAAGATCATAATGCGGAGCTGATCGTACAAGTTAGACACATTAAATCTAACGTCAAAGCTATTTAGATTTAACGTTTAAATTTTGTTTATCGTCGAAATATAAGACTAAAACTGTTTTAAGAAGAAACATTACTCGCGCTGCATTATCTTACCTCTCGGGCCAGGTTCACCAGGAGGGCCGGGTGGCCCAGGGCATGGAGGTGGGCACATCAGAACTGACATTCCATTTTGTCCATCCATGCCAGGAAAACCGTTCTCACCACTGGGACCTGGTTCTCCCGGAGGACCTGGTGGGCCTGCTGGGCAAGATGAAGCAGCACTTGCGTCACAGCCTGCAAGAAAGCCGATCAAGTTAAAACTCGCATGCGTGTTGATTACGAGTTTTCGGTTGGGCAGGGAAGTACGGATGTTGGACAACATTCAGCAAACTTGACAATTTCCACTGATAATGCAGTAGTGACCAGAAACTAGCAACCCGACCAAATTGTAGTTTTATTGCTAAGCTAAAAGTAGCTGATTTTGCTCAAAGATCTAATCTGTAACTTAAATTGTCAGTAAATGTTCACAGAGCACATGTTTTGGGAAATCAACATTTAAAGGTTTGCACAATTGTACCAAAACTTACTACAGGAACCACCGCCATTTGAACCGTCTCCGTATTGTCTGACTTGTCGAATCAAACCCATTGAAGATTCACCAGATGCCAGAGCAGATATTTCATCCCATATAATTTCACTTTTGGCCTAAACATAACCAATGTCGTATTTATTGTTATTAACAGTATTATTGTATTATTATCGCATCATTATCACAAGTTATTACTTCACGTCAATCGCACTCAAGCACACAATTCAATCCCACTCTACAAGAGCAGAGTTCCCATACCTTGAAATAAGCTGAATCCTTAATGAGCATGTCTTCCATTACGTCGGCTTCATGGAAAAGCAAAACAGTCACATCGTGCAAATGGAGCATACAGTAACTCCCGCTCCCAGGGTGCCCAAGGCCACCCATCGTTGAACTAGCTCGGAATCAGATCTCATCCAAAATTGTGCTAAGCAATAGATTCAGACAGAGTAACTGTAAATATAAATTAAACACATTTGTTGTCAGATTAATAGACAGATTTAACAGACTAAGGAACTGCTTCAACCAAATGATAAATCTACCGTTTAGGGTTACCAGAAATGTAGGGAAAAGGAACACAACCTCAGAATGCCAAGAACAGGATCAGTGTCCCTGCCTCCCTACAAAAGGATATGTTTTGTTTGGAGAAGAATGTGTTACCTCTTCCAACTTGTAATGAAGAGTACAGTCTTTGGTGAAGCCCATTTTTAACGGGAAAAATTCTGTTGTCTCGATGGCTAATGGCTAAACTAAATGAGGTAATATCATCTCGATTCGATTCGCCCTAACTAACTCCTGTGTTTTCTGTGCTGCGCAGTATATTAGACTATGAGATAAGCACAGAATGAGGTCGTTCAATTCTGTATGTACCTCCAAGTGTTCTCTAATGCAACAGCAAAAGCATTTCCTCTCTAGAAATAAGTTTGATCCATAGTTCTCATGAACCTCCCATCCTTAGTTAAACTCTGTTCAATGTCTCTATGAAAGATCCCAAAATAAACGACCCTTGTTAACACATATAAATGGTACAGCTCACTGCAGATTAGCCACCCTACAACATATTACCCTTTAATCTAGCATTTTAGTTATGTATATACTTATATCCGTTCTCTAGACCAGTTATAAAATGAAGACAAGAAGTATAGAAAAATACTAAGCAAGAAAACTTCAAAATCTGAACGTGATTTTCTGGAAAAGATTCTATTGTAATAAGTGAAGCGTCAAGTTTAGTTTACAATTGTTCACTGTATTGTATAGTAAATCGTACATTCTTCACGGCTTTAATTTCGCATTCAATTTTTTGCCTGGCGAATTCGGTTTTAAGGCTGTGACAAATCCCAACTGCAATTTAACAGAGAACTGCATGGCTAACTTTTCGTCCGAAAGAAACTTGTATTCTTGCTGAAGAGGAAAGGATGGAACAAATCCAAGAAAAAGTTTAAAACTGTAGCTGTTAGAATCCTGACTTTTTCATGGAAGATGTCTGAGCGGATGTGCAAAATTCCAATAAAACAGCCGAATCTGCGCTCACGCACTGTTAAGCCTAAGTGACTCGGAACTCTGAAAACTCATTTGGCCAACTGCATAAAATGACTGATCTAAACTCAAAACAAAACTTTAACATTTTTAATTCTTATTCAGCTGGCACCTTTCTTCCTCCTCTCGAAGCCGAGTCTCTTCCTTAAGAATAACAGCTGAAGGCGGGAGTCGCTGCCAGTCCAGTGGGCCCGCGCAGAACCTACCTCCCTCCGCTGAAAGAGGTTAATTGGATTGGACACGTCACCCAGAGATTTTTGAACTTTAGATTCCATACATAAGAGAGGCAGCTCCCAGTTTCTTGCTAATATTTTACATTGGTTTCAACGAGAGATGTAATTGTAGATTTTGCCTACTTCACCTAAAATCTGTAAACCAAGTTCGATCTATTCAGTCTATAGGATCTATAGCGGAGTGCTTTAGGCAGCCAAAGGGAAGGGTTCATAAATCAGTCATTGCTCAAAATTTTCATGCTAAAGCATTTTATGACCTGACAACTAAAACTCAACACTGAAGTTTGACAAGCCAAAATGTGTGGCAAGTGCAACAAGAAAAATTCAATATTCGTTTCCAGAACTGTGGACTTAAAAATCACAGAACGGTAAAGCTATAAAGCAAAGCAAGCTGTCATGAGTAACTTTAAAATGACGACTACAGAAATCGGTACACAAAAGCTGCTGATTTTAAATATCTGGTTCTGTTTTGTTTGTGCACCGTAATCTGAGTAGAGAGAACGAAGTTCAGATATTAGATCAATTGTGTCAGCAGGAAATGAAGAAAAAGTCAGAATCGGTTGTGTTTCTGTCAATACAATCATCTGAAGCCTAGTTTTCAAATTGACAGAAGGTTTCTGTTTTGCCAACTGAAGCTGTAAACTTCGTTGAAGAAAAACTATTTAAACACCGACCTAAATTTGAGGAAATGTCGTCGTCTTAAATGCAGATCATCGATTAACCTACAGACACTATTACAAACTGCTCAAAACAGGGAAAGCGAAAGAAAATATTCACATAAATTATGGGCGCAGTTTAGTGAATTTAAAATGGAAAAGAAAATTTAAAAGGACCTGTTTAAGGTATACGATTGAACGTTCACACCGAACTTTGTAAAAGTAAAAGTGGCGAAATAATTACAACTATTGTTTGAAAAACACTAGGTTTTTTGAACTACTGGAACTCTCTCTCTCTCTCTGGTCTCTGGTGTGCAGTTCAACAGGTTTTTTTGGCTGCATTCTCTACGATAAATAGTGTTTGGCCTGGCAATTAAAACCTAAACACAGACGCTGAGTCTGTGTGACAAATGATCAGCGTATGTAAAATGTAAATCATCAATGTAAAATTAACTCACAAAATTACTCATCCCATCAATTATTCATTACCCATCCACTTGTTACGCTAAGCTTGTTTGTTACTTTAGTTTGTAGTATCTTTTAGACCATTATATCAAGGGTTATCACATTAATCACCAAGACAATACATCAACTAAAGTAAACAAATATACATGGACAGAACATTGTTTATTTATTTATTTATTTATTTAGTCCGCCATGCCAGACAGCAGATGAGATCCTCCATTCTGCTTCAGTATTGGAACGCGAGCACTGGCTGAACTGCAGCAGATCATATCGCTCTGAAATGAATTGTGCCGCATGGTGGATATGTTTGAGCTTGTAGTCTCGTCAATGTATCGCCACATATGCAAATGACGAGGCGCAAAAGGACGCATATTCAGGCTCTGCTGTTGCAGGAGGGCGCTCAACTCAGCCCAGGTCATCACGTGTCCGTCCTTATTCTGTCTCATGGCGTTCAAGGTTGAAAAAATGTCCCTCAGTTCCTGATAAAATCGTGGTCTAGAACGGCCAAAGTAGTGAATTTTTGTGAAATAAGCCTTCAGTTGGGAGCTGGCCAAATCCACGCACATGGTGACCACGGCTAATCCTAAAATCATGAAATCCGACAACTGACAGATGGCGCAAAAACGAAAGCTTTGAAATTTATTACTTGGTATGAAAATATTAAAAGTATGAAAAGTGTCCAAGTTTTTACTCTTGATTCTTGTTTTTGCATTTCGTCAAGATCTAATATTTCCTTTTTGCGTTGACGTATAACCGTTTCATTCTAACCTCAATTACCGCCAAATAAACGAAAGTGTGCTTATGGGTTTGGCTAGAAACTGTGATTCTCAGTTTAACATCTTGTAGAATTTTTGTTTCGCAATTTTCACATTTATGCGAAGCCAACGAATTGTGTCTGTCTATCATTTGATATATACGCCCACTCTTGTTTGAGTTCCCATAACAAAGCTGAATTACATATTGCCCGAGTCAAGTGCTGATTACCGACCAATCATAAACTTAGAAATAGAAATAACAAAAATAACTTAAATTGCACCTATAATTATGTAAGCCATAATGAGCACTAAGTAGAGACCGTTAGTGACTACAATTATTCCCAATCCGACTGTTGTGATCAAATTGAACGAGAAATGAAATGCACTTATGAAAGTCATATTATTTTCCCAGGAGCAGTAAAGCCAAGCACCAAGTGCGCAATAAGCACAGACTACGACAATGTAGGTCACTATTGGAAACAGCAGTCCTTCAGAAAATCCTTCCTCCAGGAAATTAAATAAATCTGGATCATCAGTAGGAAGCCGGCTTCGTGAACTGATGGACGTCTTGGAAGTTGGAGTCCGAGGACTTTTGGGTGGAGCGAATTTTCGATAAAGAAATGCATATATTTCGCTAGAAATACACATAAATTAACGATACAACATAAAAGTTGAGCAGTGCTCGTCAGCAGCAATCGTCACAAGTTGCTTGATTTTGTGCGTACAATTAGAAAAAGCTGAATAGGCTTAAATCTGATTTGAGAAGTTGTGTGCAGGGGATCCGATCAACTACGTGGTGGAATGCAGCGGCCAAATTTTGGAAGCTAAGTTTTATATTTTTTGAATCCCGAATAAATTTGGGTAAATTTAGGGTAACGTTTAAGACTTAGCACAAATTGCATTAAAATTTTGCTACCAAGCTTTACAACGATAGATTACTAAATTAAGCTAAAAGTAAGCAATTGCAATCCTGTTTATCTTCGTCGACACTTTCGATGCTTTCGGTTTGAAGTTTTTGATTGCATTTTCTTGTGATGTAGCGATTATTTTGTTTTGCTGCTCTCAGTATTTTACGTTTCAGTTAGTATTGCTTCGTATTATATCGCACAATGGGGAGAATATGGTATATTCTCCTGTGCCAACTGATAACTAACACCTTCCAAACGCCTGCACAAGTGGGTCAGTGGCCACGTGATGGGTGGGCGATTTATGGATATCGCACAATGGGGAGTCTGCAGTCAGCAGACTCCTGTGCCAACACATCAATAACAAACAACAACTTTACAACAACGTCCCTGCAACTCATTAAGCTAAGTATTATATTTAAATTTGTGAATGCTAAATGCTCTTGATTCTAAATTTTGAATTGACTAAGATAGTGGTAGATATGGGGGGTGAAAAAGGTCACCCTGTGTTTATTGCTAGTTTTAGTCAAATCATATTGCTCAAATCATTATCCAAGACATTTTAGTAATTCCTGGCTCAGTAGACGCTTTCATATTACGGAATTTCTACTGCATTCATAGCCAGCATAAATTTTAAAAAACCACACAGCTGGTCAGTAGATGCTGTTACGGTCTCTGCTGCAAGAGCCAGCTCACAAAACCACAAAGAAGGCAACTACACTTGAGTATCTTGCAAAATTAAAATCTTGTGCAAAACTTGTCTGTTGCCAGCCGGCAACAGTTGAGAATATAGTAGATGTGGTGCAGCTGTACTACATTTTCTTTCTATCCTCCCTGGAAATAATTACTAATTGTGTTGTCCGAGATTTGCAAGGAGTTGGTCATCCCTTGGGGGGAAACTCCTGAGGGACAGAGCCAACGGGTGAACACGATGCAGTGAAAGTAGCGTGGTCACTTCTGCCCCGGCAGTACCCTTGATGACGCCTCGGATAATTGCATGCAGCAATTATTCAGTGCCAGGTCTAAGCCCCATACCCACTCAGTTAGCAAAATTGGGCCTGGCACTACCCCTCCAAGCGAAAGCGACTGGGGTGTGGCACTAAGTGAAAAAAAAGAAAAAAGCTGAATACGTATAGTCACAACACGATGGATATGAAACATAACAACTGTAAAAGAATTTGACTGGAAATTCGTATTACCTTTATACCTTTATTCTGTATTACCTATTTCGTAACACCAAAAAGGGTCCAATTGACCTTTTAATAGGATTGCTGGTAAAGCATTTTGCCAATTGAACCTACTTGAGCTTATCTCTTATTCTTATAATGATTTCTGAAAGAAATTTTCCAATATCAGCTGCTGTAATGAACATCAACGGTATTCCAATAAGTGCAAATCCAATGGCGAAAATTCTGCCTTCGGTGGTCTGAGGTTCAACATAACCATAGCCTTAAAATAAATTCTCTTCGTTCTGAAGATAATCACATGAACGAGACTAAGCTACGTTAGTTATCCAGTGCTTTGTTTAAATATCGGCAACTTAGAAAGCAGTGTAATAATCTAGTCTCGCTGTCAGGGGATGCCGCGCAAGCGATAGATCGTTTTACTTCTAAATTCGGCGTTTCGATCTTCACCCAGGATATCTTTCTTCACATCTTTAAACCCTGATTTAAAATTAAATTTAAAACCTTTCGCAGCTTAATTAATTAGAAAACAAACCGATTAAAATAATGCAGCACCTTAAAAAACAGTTATAGTTTTAACTTTTAAACCAAAAAACTGTGGTAAAACTCTGTGTTCCACTTTAGCAGTATTTTTAGATTTTACTTTAAATCATTTTACCGCAAGCCGTTAATAAGGTAAGAATATAGAGAACAGCGTATTGGAAAAGTCCATTTG